>WURT03075493.1:0-13257 GCA_009936505.3 Holothuria glaberrima | reverse complement strand
ATTTGTCATGTTGAGCAGAAGAACTATTGTTTTCAGTAGAGGTCAAAGGGTCATTTGAGGTCACCAGAGGTCAAAACTCGAAAACACTTTTAACATGATATCTCGAGTGTGTAGATGTGTCATGTTAAGAGAAAGAACGGTATTGATTTTGGTGGAGGTCAAAGGTCATTTGATGTCACCGAAGGTCAAAGTCCGAAAACCTTGTAAATGTAAACAGTATATCTTGGCATAGGGGCGAGTTGGCGTCACGGGGGCAAGTTGGCATGGTGCTGATTTGTCATGGAGATGAGTTGGCATGGTGCTGAGTTGTCATAGGGGCGAATTGGTATAAGGCGAGTTGGCGTGGGGGCTGGTTGGCATAGGGGCGAGTTGGCATGGTGCTAAGTTGTCATGGGGTCGAGTTGGCATGGGGAGAATTGATGTGGTGCTGAGTAGTGTCATGGGGGCGACCTGGTATAGAGCGAGTTGGCATGGGGGTAAGTTGGCAGAGGACTGAGTTGGCATCGGGTTGAGTTGGCAGGTAGGCTCACTTGTTCCAGGGATCTCATAGTTTCAAGAAAATTCTAAAGAAGATTTCAGAACAAAGGAATAAAAGAATTTCTCGAAACAAAAAGTAGTTCACATGTTGAGTGAATGTATCGTGTCTGTTTGGCTCTTGTCAATTTCCAAACCACAGTTTACAAAACATATTTTACAAAGGCAAGGAATCACTAAGCCTTTTGGCTTTCTGGTTGTATTTAAGGAGTGAAAAGTAAAGGAGTGGAAACATTCCAGTATCTTGCAGCATTAGCAGAATCAGTCTGAGGAATGTAAAATGATATTTGAGCAAAGTTAAATAATTTATTTTTTTTTTTGTAACGTTATTCGGAAAGTGATAGAGAACTAACAGTTCTTGCTTATTAATTGACACATTTATTTGAAAGTTTTCACTGAGTATGGGAAGTTTCTGATCTTGTGAACAGTTCAGTCTGTAGCTGTTACTACCACTAGGGTAGTATAATGTAAATTTTGTTGTTCTCAATTCTCTGGTGACAGCTGTGTGTGACTGCATATAGTTATTTATGTGCTTATTATTTTATTTTTCAGATTGCTTCTGGCTCCTGGAATCTCTTTTACAGTACTCAGCATATAGCAACCTACCCCCAGCATTAAATGAACAACCAACCATGCAACTGCCAAAAATGGTTGATCCCTTACCAATGAGAATGGAAGGTGAGTGCTGCTACACTCTGTACTTAGAAAATGGCTCCTCAAGGTATGAATTATTGTAGTGTAATCAGACAGTGGCATTTAGTGGGGCAAGAGTGATGCAGGTTTGCATTTCACTGGGGTGAGGTAACAGTGAAAAACTTGACTTTGGACAATTACACTATACTCTGTCAACCACTGGGGAAGCAGAAGGGAACAGGGGGGAGGGCTAGGCCTCTGACTGGGGACAATTTTCTCCTTCCCTGCCATCCTCTGGCTATGCCTCCTGGTCACTTACATTTTGTCTTGCATGGACAGAGTGTGACTCGCACAAGTTATAGGTAGGGTTGGGTAATAGAGGAGATATATCGATCTATTGTTGCCTGGAACATCTGTTGTGATAAACAAAGAGCAAATTTTTGAGATGTTAAATACTGCAAGATATTCAGTTTAACAACCTGCACACACTAAATGTATGTGGAAATTGCATTAATTTAAGTATATGCTACAAACTTCCAGGCTGTTGCATGAGCTGATAGGTTGGTTAACGTTTATGATTGTGTCCCTCCAATGCTTAGTTATGCATACAGAAGTAAAAAACTCTTGCTAGGAGGCATGATGTGGCTATCATGGGTGTGGATCATGGGGGGGGGGAGACGGGGAGGGGGGATGCATCCCCTCGCTTTTTTGGCAGGGGGGACATTGCTTAAAAGTTCCCAAAACCTTTCAAAAAAGATGAAAACTAAAACTATATACAACATAGACTACGAATTGACACTACACTTTCGATGCTTAATTGTGCCCAAATATGGCTTCATTTGCCACCTAGACACTTTCCAATTTCAATTTTTTTCAAAGGGGGAGGGGGACACACCCCTCCCCTTAGACCCCACCCCAGGATGGCAAGATGGAAACCGGCTAGTCAAGGTTGGCAAAATAATGGGAACTATGCTCAATCCAATCCCCCTTGTAAAAACAAATGTACCAAGTGCTTGGTTTGGTGTATTTTTTTTTTCCAAAATATTTTTCTCCTCTGCCAAGGTTCCATAAAACATGAGCACGTCTCGCCTTTTCAATTTCTATTCTTTACAAAGTACCTTAAATTTGGAGCATAAAAATGCCTGATAAACTGAAAAAGATTGCACCATTTCGCATCTCAGCCCTTTAGCAAAGCCAAAAATTTTCCAAAGGGAGGGGGACACCCCCTCCTCTTAGACCCCACCCCCTGGACAGCAATTCACAAATGTTGAAAAGTTCCCCCACCACCTTTCGAGATGGATCCACGCCCATGGTGGCTATGGTATAGGCTTGATAACTTTTGCTATATACAATACTTGTAAGGCTAGTTTAAGAGGTAGAGCAAGTATGTTTGAAGCAAAATAGCATACTGAAAACTAAAGTCTTCCAAAGGGTTTAGTAAGATTCTTTTACACATGCCGCCATGCATATTTTAAGACATATTTGCAGACTGGATAATTTTTGAACACCTCTGGATTTGACAATGGTAGCAACACCCCTTTATTACATGTTGGCCTAGCCTACACAGTTAATGTATGATATTTGCACGTTGTACGAAAAAGTAACGCTGAAGAAAAAACATCGTTTGGAAAAACACCCGAAGTAGAACTTGAAAAAATTTTGAAAAGCCCTGTGAAGTCTTTCACACATGTCCGTTTATAGTTTAATAAATGCTTGACCATTGGATAATTTTTAGAGGTCTCTGATTCTGACAATAATTTTTCATCCCCTTTATGATGTGTAGGCCTATCCTAAACTATCAATGAATAGACATCAGTTAAAGCAGCAGCCAAGTTGATACCTATATTTGTGATGGATATCCTATTTTCCGAAAATTTGGTTTATATTGGAGCTGTACCTTTTTGACTTAGTTGGTGGTGGAGATTTTGAATTGCTTTTATGTGTTCTTTATTGCCATTCGAAACCAAATTCCTTGAATGTTTATATGATATTTAAGGTTAGTTAGATGAGGTTTTATGGCCCAGGTTCTAATGATATTTAAGGAAAGACTTACATTTTATTCTTTCACTCACAGGTAATCATCTCTACCGCTATTCCAAAGTGCTGGACGCTCATCTAGGGGAGCCAAAGCCCCGCCCACTACCAGCATGCCCCCATTTAGCATGGGCTATAGCTGAACCTCTCAACATCTCAGCTCCATCGTAAGTATAAAGCAATGGCGATCTGAGCTGTTTTTTTTTTCCATGAATCTTTCTCTTGCATACTACAAACTTAATATTTCGCTTTATTTTTCTTTCTTTTGTTGCGGTTGGTGTTGCTGTTATTATTGTTGTCATATTTTAATTCATAAGTGAAATAATTTGCTTATGATTATGCTTCTTGGAAGTGATGAAGCTCAAAAAAGTTAAAGTATTTTTTATCCATTCCTTTCTTGGGTAAAGTAAGTTAAAGGTTAGCTTTTCAGATGATGCAATCTCCACAACATCTTGATGACCTTCAGATGCCTGCAGAGAAAATCTTGTAATCTGTTACAAAAAGAGCCAGTAGTTACATCTAAAATTGACTGCAAGTTTCCTGTTTACTTGTACATTATACTGAGGATGTCCTCAGTGCATAAATGCTTTAATGCATGCAGGAATCCTACTGAAATGGTACAGTTTTTGGCATGATGAAATTATCAACTACTTGCTAAAACTTCAGAAACTTCTACCAGTAAATACGTTTCCATAGACCCTGTACTAAATTGCGAGGGGCCAAGGTATTGTGATGCTGTAGGCCCCCATATATCATTGTTAGTCCTTAGTTTGATCTTGGTTGATGTCTATGTTTAAAGATGCAATGGTTCATTGTTGTTAGCCAAACATCAACATTTTTAGTTTAGGTTGTCATCTGATTGTTTGTGAACCACCATTTATGGAATAGTGCTGCTATAGTCACAGTAAAACCAAGTTTATCTGAACCCTGTGTATCCGAACTAGCCATCAGCTTCAACAACCATAATGTTCAACACAATTACGGTAACTCCAACAAGTTTACAGTGCTTTACAAGGCAGAATTTGACCTAAATTTTTGTAGAAATATACTAATTTTTCTCGGGACTTTTCAAGTCATGGAATGTCATCACAGTCAGTGGCTAAAACAGCTGACATGTGGGCATAGAAAACAATTTGTTATCTCTTTGTCAAATTTGGAAGAAAAATCATACCTATTTGTTTTAAAATCCTTGTTAGGAGCCATGAGTTAGTATAGGCTCAATATCTCCTTGTACTAAATACATTAGGCCAGCGTAAAAGCTAGTGTCACTAATTCTGAAAAGTTAGTGTCGTAGTGAGCTTCATACCTAAAAATAATGAGAGAAGAAGACCTTACAAAAACATTGCAAATGGCTGTTTGAGAGTCTCCTCCACATGTGTCTCTAACGTTTTTGGAAATTTATGTCAAATTTACACTCTAGATACCTCTCTAGATCGTGACAGCTTCCCTTCAGCCCATACACTCGTTCAGTGTGTATTGGTCATTCAGAAGACTGTAGGCTCGAATATTGGAAATAAAATCTCTCTGTTTTAGAAGTCTTAAAATTTATTTGTCGTATCGTCAGTCACAAAAAATAGTAACCAAATGTTTTGGGGGATTTTGTCTGCAATCCTGCAAGCCTTTTCGGAAATATTTGGAAATGTATTGGCACTATTTTTGATAGACCCAGTGTACAATACTTTGGGCAAAAAACTTGGAATCCTGTTTATCTGAATTTTTTCATTATCCGAACTATCTTTGGTCCTGATGTGTTTGGATAAACAGGGTTTTACTGTAGTTTATATTCAATGGGATTTGCCAGAGACAAAATTCAATGACTACAAAAAATGCAGAAAATTTTTCTCTTTTAGGAGGTGAAAACGGTACCTCAACAGCTTGTAGCACTTGGAAGATACTAATTTTCAAAGAAATGCAATTTTTTCTCAAGATAAAGTGCATAATGGGAAGTGTGTGATGTCATCACAGCACACTAATTAAAATATCACTGAATTTCTTTAAGATATTAACGTCACTGAAGAAAATTTCTAGCAACTTTGTTGTACCCTACATATGGTGTAGAACTATGCTAAATCTGTATGGAAAGATATTCAAAAATTCCAGTAGTATCAAATTTTAGAGACAAACAGGACATTCAATTATAAAGAAGAACAAACTAAATCTGAGGCAATGTATCCATTTTACATAACATGCTTTGACCTTGATAAGAACTAGAGGTATTTTTTGACAGAATAGCTCTTTAGTATGAGGTATCTCGAGTTAAGAAAGATTATTGCGAAGGGGTTTCGAGAGCATTAACAGGAAGTTTTTTCCTCTTTCACATGAGACCCTTGTGAAAAGCCACTGGAATATGCCTTTAAAGGAAGGGTTTAAGCAAAAATTTAATTTATGTTTGTGAAAGTGGAACTAAATCTACGTAATTTGGTGAAACTTTCATTCAAATCAGACATGTATTACTCCAGATATCAGCAAAGGAAGAACTTACTACGTTCGTGACCCAAAGTGAGGTTGAGACAAGGAGGGGTTATATCTCTTCCTCACATTGATAAGGAAAGCTTTGTTTCCTTTGTTTTTGCAGTCTGTTGTGTTGACCTGGAAGTTAATTTGGATAGGACCTCCTCATAGGGAATGTGAAGTCTGTAATTTTCCCATGCCTCTCATGCAATAACATTCTGACAACCTGGGATTGTTGTTCAATGGATGTTTCACCTGATTGCTTAGAATAAGTACTCCTCTACCATATCAAAACTTAATTTGAGCTAAGACCCTTCTTTTAAGCTTCAATTACAAAGGGTATCATGAGGGTTCTAAGTTGGTTGGCATTTTGATTCTATCTCTGAAGTAGGTACTTAACTTACATTTCTATGATACACATTTGCAGTCTGCTGGAAGTGTTTGGTCATCATATTCTGGCATATTCTTTTATCCTTCAACAGAAATCTCTTCCTACATCAGAAACTATTATCCATAGAAGAGGTACCAATGCCAAACATTCATGCCAAAGGTCCATTTAATCAACATGTTATACCAGAGGTTGACCACCTCCATGAAGCTGGTTTAGATAACTCTGGAAGTATACCCTTCATGTTTCTACTCTCTATGGTTGTCATCATAGCATTCTTTGCATTTTTTATGCACAAGAAAAGGAGAAGGAAGCAACCTAGATTTAGACGGCATGGTCGGCACAGAACATTGCATTCAGCACCATAAAGAGGTGCATACTGAAGCCTTAGTTTAAATCATTTTAATCTTGGACCACCAGTATTTTATGTCACCCAACCACAGAGAATGATTTGTATGGTTACTTAATCAGGCCAGTTCTTATAACATTAAGCTGAGTTGTAGTTTTTAGTTTACAGAACCAGTTGTAGTAGTTTCTGATATCACGTGGATACTTTACATCCCTTATATGGATTGACATTATGTCAGTGTTACAAATGTTTAAAGTGTACCTAAAGTCTTAAATTTCAAATAATCATGTTACAAAGCTTGAAATATGCATCCAAATGGTCCACCTCCCATCTTCACAGGACACTCATGAGCTGAGATATAAAATATTGAAGCTTATTCGCTCAGTTTAAAATGGTAGATTGCACAACAATTTGTGATGTCATTCTTGTCCTACTCAAATGACCTTCTTTGTTTTTCTTTATATTTTTTCAAAAGCCAGTGTACCTTGTACCAAAATGTGATCACTGTCTTACTGTTATAGGATGACTTTGCTGTATAAGCCCTCCCCGTATAACATACTATGCAAGGGAACAGTAAATGTTTCAGGGTTATATAAGCATATTATTTTCAAAAGGAAACAAAAGCAGGTGATGTGAGTTGTACCAGAAGGACATCACAAATTATTGCACAGTAGACTATTTTGATTTATGTGAATAAATTTCAGTGTTTTATATCCCAGCAATGGAATAAGCTATGAGCTATGAAAACAGGAGTTGGATTAAGGAAATTAATTTTTTCACCCTCTAAAATATATATTCTTGTAATTTCAGATCTTAGGTCCACTTTAATAGTTTTACTTTGAACCACTGTTAAGGCCCCTCTGCACAATTATACGTTTGGCCATGTAACATTGTCATACAAATATTTGAACATTTGTTGGGAAGATGAAACATGCAGCTAAAAGTTTCATCTTCGTACGTGTTGGACATAGTTCAAATTTGACGGGTAAGTAGTCCACACAATCATACGTTTATGTATTAGAACCATCATACAAATGTATGAGGATGGTTTAAACCAAATGTATCATCGTGTAGACGGGCTTTGTATTCATGACGTTGAATTGGACCCTTCTTTGTACACTTGGTGTGATTGCTCTTGAAACTATGTCTGGTCCAAACATATCTGAAATGTATCACACAGCTCATTCATCACTGATATATGTCCATACAGCAGTATTACTTGAAACCTTCTCGCAAATCATAGCTTACCATGCCTGCAGTGAGTCTTCTTGCAGCAGCAAATATACACAAGAGAAATAAGTTGATCTTGACTTGTACAAGTTATCAACAACTTCCTGTTTTGCTCTTTTCCTGGATGCCCATGATTTCATATTCAAAACTATTGACAAAGAAGCTCTACCACTTTTTAACGTGTGACCTTTGCCAAACAGAAATCTGGAATCTTGTGCAAGAGAATTGTCAAAGGGCTTCAAAGGTCTCCCAAAATCTGTTTGTTATTGACTAGTTTCCCTTGTCAGGTGCTTCAGAAAACAATATCAGGGATTAAGTTTCAGCAAGGTGAGGCTGAGTTTCTATTTTTTCAGATCTTTTAATACGTCACTCTGTTATAACAGTGGAATGAGAGAAATATTATCGCAGGAAGCATTTCTGAAGAATTGAAATGATACAACTTGAAGCCAAATATTTGCAGTTAATTATATTTGAAATCTTAGTTTTTTTATAAATGTCTTTCCAAATCTCTTAATGAGATTGATACAATTCAACATATGAATATCTTCCTCTTCAGTATATTTTTGTTCTTTTTTTGTGAGTTGTACAGTTTTATTTCAGATACTTTCTTGTGATCATGTAAATAGTGCTCTCATTTTTGTACAGTAATCATTGTAAATAATACCGTTTTTAGGGTTGCTCTTATTGGGATAATAAGTGTTAGGGTTTAATTTTATTTTATTTGATATATATATCATACAGAATCCAAATCTCTCCCCTTTGTTTTAATTTTTTATGTAGGCTTTTTTATTTGAATGGTCCTTCATCCATGGTCTCAGACTTGTGGTATATTTTGTTGCCCTTATTTATTACTAGAAATATAACTTGATGTGTAGCAGCATTAACGTCATTGCATAATTATTGTTACTGACATTACAGACCCTGCTGGTATTATCATCGTAGTCTATACTCAGTAAAAATTGTTTACCAGTATTCATCATCAGCATGTGTGCATTCCCAGAAATGCTACTAAAAAGAGAAGAAAGTATGTACCTTTAAATGTAGATTTCCTGCTAAAATTAATAATGGCGCTTCAGCCATTACTCTTGCCATCGGATCAGTTGATGAGTTTACAGGGGCCTATATATTGCATGGCCACTGGGTCATGTACAGTTAGCAATAGTCCACAACATTGAACTGGTGTAATATTTATAATTCCAGTGCTAAACCTGTCAGATGTGGACAGTACAGGCCTTTAGCCCAAATCTGTATTGTGTACTGCATAGTACATATTCTGTCAGGTATCCACTATTTATAGAAAACAAAAGTGGGTGTATCAGTTACATAAATCAAATATATGAGAAAAAATTGGTTTATCATTTGACAAAGGCTCTCTACAAACCTGGTTTATCAGTGCTAAATACCCAACAACTTGAAAGTACAGGTTTATCAAATTGACAAAATATGTTTATCACTTAAAAAATCAGAGTTTTCTACTCCAAGGTGAAGAGATTTGACAAACCTGTTTCATTGACTCATAAACTTGGTATGTCACTCAAAACTTTGCTTATCATTCAAATCTTTTCAACTGATAACCAAGTTTATGGAATTATTGGGCATTTGGCTTGCCATAGATATTTAATTCAGAGGAATAATTCTTCTGTCATTTTGACAGTCCTTCTGCCCATTGTATTGAATACAGCGTTACAAAGAGCAGTAGCGCATGTTATGAAAGCCCTCTAGATGTGTAATATTCATTTGAGTGTTTAAATAGCAAGATAAAACACTTTAAGTAGGAATCTTGAAACTTGAAAGTATGAAAATTTTGAAGCTGTAGAAGTGCTTGTTTTACTCTGTCATTGTAATATCCAGCCTTATCTTGTAGTACAGAAGATAAGTGCAGAGTTATACAATAGAGGAGATAAACTCTGTTCTCACCATGTACTGACCGTTGCACTCACTGATATGAAATTACCTTGGAAGGAGTATGGCTATTCACAGTACACACTGTCAGTGCCACAGTGCATACACTGTGGCCATTGGTAGCCAAGTAGTTGCTGCCTAGTTGTTAATGAGCCTCTCCATTTTGCATGGAAGTTTCAGTTAAATTAAGTGATCACACCTCAGTGTTTGATAGTTATCATTTGGATATAATAATTGCAGACAATTTATTTCAAAATTTATAGTCATAGAAGTAGCTGACAAAAGATTCTTTGGGCTAGTAGTAAATGGCAGTATGGTGGCAGCTCATTTCTTGATTCATTATCCTTCCATGGTATTCTATTAAATTCAGTGGTTTTATTTGTATAATTGAACTTAACTGGAGGGTTAAGGGCGGGTCACACTACAGCGATTTCAGATTGGATTGCAATCCGATTTTTTTGAGTTTTAGTTAAAATATTCTCCATCTCTGGTCGGAGGGAACCAAAAATTTGCCACTCTGTGTAAATATATGATTTGTATCACAGGACTATGTAAATGAAATGTAACCTAATTATTTCTTGACGTCACATCGACAGAAAGCTTTTATCTGACTACGCGTAGTCCGATAAAAGGTGTCCGTCGATGTGATGTCACAAAATAATTATATATATATATATTGTATACATCTCTTTTTCATAGTCCTGTGATACAAATCAAATATTTACACAGAGTGGCGAATTTTGGGTTCCCTCCGACCAGAGATGGAGAAGATTTTAACTAAAACTCAAAAAAATCGGATTGCAATCTGATCCAAAATCATTGTAGTGAGACCCGCGCTTTAAGGTTTCTATTTAAACCTGGATAGAACTTAAACTTAGAACATGTCATTTGTTGGCATACTAATGAGCTAAGCCTTTATGAGATGAATATAAAAGAGTTTGGTTTGGTTTCTATACAGGAGAGATTACTTTTGATTTCACTTCTTTTAAACTTACAAATCTGTTTTAGTTTAATAGGTTTTGATCTCAAGTACACCATTAGGTTGCATATTGTTTGCTCAAACAACATATGTCATAGATCTGATATCATTGAATATAGATCTGATTCTCTTTGATAAAGTTCAGTATTATAAGATTTACTATCATATGTCAAGTTTTTCTTGTAGCAGATTATAATTTCATGTTCTGTTAATCCAAATTTTATATAAAACTTTAACTTAATCTTGCTACTTTGCCAGTAGTAGTGATTTGTTGACCTTCCCAGCAACATAATGATTAAAACCAACCATGTATATTGACGAGATTCAGTGACATTATGCAGACTGAGGTGTGAAGTTTAATCTCAGATATGAATTCCTACTTGTGACTTATGTTTGAATTTGTTACCCAGTTGTAAGCTTGTCGGTTTGGTGCAACAGTCTTGTTATTTGTTGTTCTTCCTATATTTTCTCATCTGTGGGTTTAGGAGAGTCTGCATAATAGTTGGGGGTATACATCTTTGTACAAGAAACACCTTATTGAAAAGAACATGAATGGAAAACTACTTGTCATGTATGTTTTGTGCTTTGTAAAACTGAATCATTTGTTAAAATTTTTATTTCTGGTTATATAAAAAACACACAGGTCAATATGTAAATTGAGCTTTAAGGGTTATCTTGTTTTTTGTTCATTATTTTCACAAGCAGTTAGATGTTATGCTTGGTTGTGGGAAAGTAAGGGGGTGGGGAAGATGGGAGAAAAGATCCATGAATGGCTTTCAAAGTATAATTAATAGTGATGATTTCTGCCAAAAAATCATTTTCACACTTCTTGTATGCGCTAAGAAGAAGTAAGGCAGTCCAAAATATGGAAGTTTTGTGTTCGTCTGAAGATGATGAAATATGTGGATGATTGTAAGACAATCCATAGAGTTGAAATCGACCATGAGCGTGTTTTTAAAGAGAAAGGGATGGAAGCTTCTTTGCACTTGCGGAGTTTTGATTTCGCCGAGGAAAAATAATTTACAGTCTGCTAGGTATTCTCATTTGTGGATTGTCTTGGTAACATAGCTTGCTCATGGGAAAATTATTCATACACCATGCCACCAAGGCAACCTACAGGTGGGACACATGGTAGTACAGCATTTTTTCCTGACTGTATTTAAATATTTTTGGGAAGATATATAACCAGAAGCCCAAAGACAGTGTGATTCCTTGCAAAAGGAAATGCTTTGTTGCACTTTGGTTTATCCCTCAAATTATCCTTCTTGAGATATCATGGTTTACAATGTTTTCACAATGTCACCTCTGTTGACCTCACATGACCTTTGAATTCCAAAAAAAATGGAATAAAAAAAATGTTAAAAAAAGTGTCGTAGATTTCATTTGAACCCAGGCCAGTTGTTTGAGAAACCAAACTCATGTGCATGGTATTTGTAATCATCTGATAGGCACAGCATGCTTCACACATGCTCATAATTAGGTCCAGTTAATTAAAATAACATTTACAAATTATTGTTGATGTCAATGTTTTTAGAAAAAAGATGTTCTTTTTCATGTTTTTTTTTTTTTTTTTTGAATACTACAAAAATTCAGCCCTAACTTTTCAGTGGTCACCAAACAACACAATTTGAAGGAACATGCCACTGTCTTTTTGATTCCTTGCCGAAGGCAGGCAAGGAATCTATGCAATGGTGATGTGTGTGTGTATGTATGTGTGTGTATGTGATGCCTAGCTTGTAAACACGATATCTCAAGATAGCAATGACCGACACTTTTCATATTTAGTATATGGATTTGCCATGTTTAGAGGAAGAACCCTATTGTTTTTGGTGGAGGTCAAAGGTCATCTGAGGTCACCAGAGGTCAAAACCTCAATACCTAGTAAACATGATATCTCAAGGAAGGAATGACGGACTCTTTTCATATTTGGTATATAGATTTGTCATGTTGAGAAGAACCCTGTTGTTTTTGGTGGAAGTGAGAGGTCATATCAGGTCACCGATGGAAAATCTGCGAAGACCTCGAAAATGTCTTGTAAACAAGTTATAGGAATGGCCGACACTTTTCATATTCGGTATATAGATTTGAGAAGAACCCTTTTGTTTTTGATGGAGGTCAAAGGTCATTTGAGGTCACCAGAGGTCAAAAGCCGAAAAGCTTGTAAACACCATATCTCAAGGTAGGAATGACCGACACTTCTCGTATGTGGTATGTAGATTTGTCTTGTTGAGAAGAACCCTATTATTTTTAGTGGAGGTCAAAGTTCATTTGAGGTCACTGTAGGCTAAACTGCAAAAACCTGTGAACAAGGTGAACATGATATCTCAAGATAGCAATGACCAACACTTTTCATATTTGGTATTTAGATTTGTCATGTTGAGAGGAAGAACCCTATTGTTTTTGGTAGAGGTCAAAGGTCATTTGGGGTCACTAGAACTCAAAAGCCCAAAACCTTGAAAACACGATATCCCAAGATAGGAATGACCAACACTTTTTATATTTGGCACATAGATTTGTCAAGTTAAGAGGAAGAACCATATTGTTTTTGGTAGGGGTCAAAGGTCATTTGGGGTCATCAGAGGTCAAAAGCCAAAAACCTTGTAAACATGATATCTCGAGGTAGGAATGACCAACACTTTTCATAATTGGTATATAGATTTGTCATGTTAAGAAGAACCCAGTTGTTTTTGGTGGAGATCCAAGGTCATTTGAGGTCACCAGAGGTTAAACTGCAAAAACCTTGTAAATGGCTTGTAA
>WURT03075482.1:0-13258 GCA_009936505.3 Holothuria glaberrima | reverse complement strand
CAGCCAGCCAGCCAGCCAGCCAGCCAGCCAGCCAGCCAGCCAGCCAGCCAGCCAGCCAGCCAGCCAGCCAGCCAGCCAGCCCGCCAGCCCGCCAGCCAGCCAGCCAGCCAGCCAGCCATCTATCCATCCATCCATCCATCCATCGATCGATCGATCGATCGGTCGGTCGGTCTGTCTGTCTGTCTGTCTGTCTGTCTGTCCGTCCGTCCATCCGTCCATCCATCCATCCATCTATCTATCTATCTATCTATCTATCTATCTATCTATATATATATATATATATAGACTGTTTCAAAAGAAAACAACTTCCTTTACAGCATTTCTTAATGTTTCACACATCTTAACCATTAATAGGGAACAAATGTTTCTGTTCTAGTGTTGACACTCCGAACTGCGGTAGTTTAAGGACACTTGCGGAAGAAACTCGAATTTTTCTCCGAGCAAGTGACTACTTGACACAGTTAAGCAAACCGACCTTGAGGCTGAGAAAGAGTGGAGTAGTATATTTTAATATTATCGCCTTAGAAAATCATTTAATACTTTTATTATTGTATTATGTTTAGTAAGGCTAGCCTGTAAGGAAATAGTATTTTTTCACAATGACCAAATATCGGACGTAATATCTGGGCCTTGTCATCCCCTCGAAACTTATACACATAGGGGGTATGAAAAGGGGGGGGGGGGTAGTGGGCGACTGCCCCACACCAGGCCCAAACTCAAGGGGGCGCCCCTCATAAAGATTTCAAGTAACTATTGACTTAATACATGTTTACACATTTGGCCCCCTGAATTTTTTCCTCCACCAGGAAACCATTTCGTCCTTCTTCAGTACCTTGTCTGGCTTCGGACATACCCCGCACTCTGATTGGTAGGGGCGGAAACCTCGTTCCGGCGGCCTCACTTTTGATGACATGCTGCCAAAATATTGCATTGGATATAATGAAATTACTTCAAAGTTTATCAAATATTGCACCATTATGCACCTATGGGACTGTAAATAGTCAAAAATTTCAAAAGGGGCCCATTACACTGATCACTAACACACCCTTCCGCTTCCTAACTTTCAAAAAGCTTCTCACACTTATGATACATTGTAAAGAGCAATTTGCCTGCTTCTGGAATTGAGAGAAGTATTGAAAGAAACGTTTTCATTGCATTGCTTACTATAATGAAGAGACAGGTGCTACTCTGCGATTTCCAGATCGTTTAGCCAGTACTTGATGATCATATCTCTGCTTAAATGGCCAAAATCGTCCATTGGAGAAACATGTAGCTCCACTTGAGGAAAAAAAAAAACTAAAGCGCGTATACAATCGGACTACAGTTCTACAATATGTCATTCCCACCGTTTCTGCTTCCAACTGTTTTTCAGTTCACTCCAAGGGTTTTTAAGTTCACGTGGTGGGTCCATAAAATCCCGGTTGAGAAACACTCATCGACCGAACCCCTAACAACGCTTGATGCATTGGGTTTACAAACTGTTGGGCTAAAAATGCCTCGGACAACACGAATATTGATCCACTTGAATAAGGTACCAATTATAAATACCTTTTGACTATGCTTTTATAAATCCAGGCCTTAAAGGGCAGTGGTGTTACTATGCTTAGCAAGCGCAAATGTGGGCCGAGAAGCCTATGTGGCTTATGAGCTACAACTCAACAATTTTGATCAAATTTGGTTTTTTTTGGAAAAGACAGTGTAGATGGGAAAACCGTTGATTGTTCTTGGATGAAAAACCCATGTTACCTTAACCCGGCCAGAGATCAAAACCCAAACCTGCGGGTTGTGGAGCCGCATCGCTTCAAATATCCCCGCCTTTATTCACTCCGCCACAGTACCTGTTTAAACCGTTGAGTAAACCTCAAAAACAACACGATTATATTTAAGAACGATTGTAAAAATATGGAATAGGCAAGAACACGCAAAAATGAAATGCATTCAGCAGACAAATGGAGATCGATTATGTGGAAACTTCGCCATTATCTAACTTTCTCCCGTAGGTCGTACTTACAGCAATGCTTATCATTGCTTACCCTAATTTTAAAGTAATGTTTTGTTACGATGGTTATTGCATTTATCTGGAACAGATGTTTCACAGCTTTTGTGAAACTTTTATGTATGTCACGTCAGTGGCACTGACCTATAAACCTACGATGCCAAGAAAAAAGAGACGGCTTAGAAAGAACAAGATATTATATTCTTTCGGTAGAAGTAACATATCTTTGAAAACAGAAGTAAAACTAAAATTTACAACACAACCAAGAAAGAACAATCACAGTTAGATGAAAGCATAATAAACTAACATGATTCATAAACACACACTGTGTTTGGCGCATATAGACAACATAAAGCGAGACAGGAATAGTGATCCAGGACAAAAGGATCATTTTGAGATAAAGACACGCGCTCATTAAGAAAATGATACTATTAAAAGAATAAATTTTATTTTTTATTATAACACAAGTAGGCAGCAAAATGAAGGAAGAAGAAAAATATTTCGGTTTTAATATGCTTTGTGCTTGTAACTTCTGTCACCATGCATGTTTTTCATTTACATTTCAGGAACTGAGGAAACTGACGTAATGACGACGTCTACTTATGAACACAGTAGAAAAAGAGATAATGCTGAAAAAGTAACTACTATCGCGACGGTAACTTAGCATTTGCATCCCCCTTTCTAATAGTAGAAGGAATTTGCATATACCCTGTTGCTCACAGTCATATGTAACACCGTATAGCAGCAGGTCAATTTGTCTATTTAACTATCCTGAATAACACCTTGTAATTTTAAAGGAACGATTTAAGTTATTTTCCCGTCTGTCCCTTGGTTTCGGTTGTCAATTGGATTCCAAATCCTCTCTTGCCTCTTACACACTTCTAAGTTTTGCGAAAGTTGATTTATAGCCTGTCTATAACATTTTCACAGTAAGTCAGGAAAGACGGCTTGTTCCTATTAATCTTATCATGGAGCTGTTAGGAAGGAGACCGAGCACTCTACAGACACTTTGAAGCACTGTTCGTTTCCGATGGTAATCTTGCTTTTCTCCTAAAAATGTCTATTTCAACTACCAGGATCAACTATGATGTAGTGACCTATTGTTAAAGAAATGAAATGTTCTACTCCTTACATTGAACAGTTAACATGTCGTTGCAGGTCGTCACAAAAACATATGGAATTTTACACTTTTGTTGATATAGGTCGCAATAAATAGAAATAATCATTTCTGTTAACTTTACTGAAGACAATCCTCAAAACGAACATTTCGAGTTTGTTTCTAAGTGATGAAATCGCCAAAGTTGATAAAATAATTAAGACTTAAACATCGTTCGAGGTAGATGACGCATAAAATTCGTTAGGACACAAAGATAGTGAGTTACTTAAATTTTCATTGACAGTCGAGTAGTCAGAAATCTTGATTAAAGCTTGGCCCCCGTCAGTAGCAAACCTAAGATGAAAGTATGTTTTTACAAAGAAAATTGTTTCAGGATTATCTGGGTCTGAAATGGGCAGATTATTATTAGGAAGAGCGAATTCAACAAGGCTTAACAATAGATACAAAGAGACCTGTCAACCAAAGTTTGATACCTGAGTGGGATTAAATCATTTCCAAGTACTTATTGTCTGAGAGATTTTTTGTTGTGTCTCCTTGCTAACAGCTCCCTGCCCGTATACACACGTACATGATTTTTTTTATTCACAAGATTAAGTCTTTATCGTTAGAACGATTACTTTGATCACTTGTTTGAAAGAAAAATCATTGGTTAGCGACTTTTCAATTGAAGTCTCCTGATGGAATTGTACTTCTACACATTGTTTGGGGTACCACATAAGTGTATCCTTCAAATTTAAGTGGACTGTTTAGTGTCGCCATGAGTTACTACATTCGGGAATGGTTATCACCTGTTGTGGAACAAAACGCTCAAATTTGCTGAAGCAGGATTCACATGCGCTTAGTATATCTTCATATTCACTCTTTTGCAGGACGAACCTGGAAAAATATTTACAAATCCTGTTAATGAAAATGATGAACAGCCCTTGGGTGAGTATGTGAAATAACAACATCCTGGGACATAACATTTTGTCTGTTGGTCTGTTTAGTTTCAGATGCAGTATGTACTGATACAGAATAATTGGCTACTCAGTGTCCTATGTAGGGGTATACGCAGTATGTAAAGTAGTGCAAACACAGAATAAAGAAAGGTCAGGGAAAGCAGCGGTAGCTTAACTTTCTACATGCACATATGTACAACCTGGTTTACGTGATACAGAAGCTATGTATTAAGAAAACGAAAAATAGAAAGCATAAAACACGTATTCCTTTGCTTCTTAAGTTCTAGGTATATTTGAGGACGCCATTGGCTGAAGAATGAAGCTCTTGTGAAAAGGGAACCGTGATAGATAGCATAAGCTTTATAGAGATGATTATTGAAAGGCTGAGGAAATGTTAATGATACATCTGCCTATTTGATGTAAACAGAATTAAAAACGTTACAAATATCCGCAATTTTAAAAGTATCCACAATTCACATCATAATCTACCATATATTGACAACTTTACAAGACAATGAATTTTTTTGTACCTACATCTCTGGAAAAACATGGGCTACATAGAAAAATTGGAATGTAGAGTGAGGGGCCTATAAGAGGTATGTCTTTTATGATCCGTTGCTTGTGTAACATTCATTTCAAAGACAACTGCAAGCCCTAAGGGGTTTATTTTAGGTGTAACTGCTAAAAACTTAGAACATGTTTACTAAAAGGAAACTTATAATTAATACAGGATCAAAAAAAGCATTGCAGACAGTATGCAACACTCCACGTCACATTATTTGCATCGCTAATAGGCAATGTCAGCAATGGTCAAATTTTTAAGATGTATTTCTCGAGAACGGTAAAAGAGAAACCAAATAATTCCAAAATTGCATGAGGCTGTCGAAATTTAACTAAAAGAACTGGAAAACTAACTGCAGTTGAAGGGGAGGACTGAGTGGTAAAAGTTAATAGGTAGTCGGAATGGTTTCATAGGAGTGCCAACAATTTGCCGCTGAGGTTACGGAGGTGTTGTGGTTTAAATATTTCATAGATAGTCGAAAATGATATACCGTAATGTCAAGAACATATAAATTATAAAGATAGGGGAGTAACCCGTTAAGGGAACGTGAGCAAGTTCCCCATCTCCAAAAGTTGGTGACGTCACTGAATGCAGTCATTTAAGCCTGTGGCTTAAATACACTAACTTGCTGTGCTACCCAATAAACACCAATGAGTCGCTTGGGCTTCCTTGTTTGTATTTCTATGTGATGTAAACATTGTGTCACAGTATTTACATGCCCCTCGCCTTTTGTAAATAACAAGCTTATGGTAAATGCAGCAATTAACAAAATGTAAGAGCTTGGTAAATGAAAATTTTCCCTTTCAAAGGAACATTGAAAGATCATCCGTTTTTGCATGTAGGCCGTGTTGTGTATATACAGAGCATTTTGCATAACGACTGATGTCAAAGTTAATTTTGAGGTAAAGGAAAGTCAACAGTGTGAATCAGATATGATGACCCACCTGAAGGATGGTTTGATACCTTGTACTTATTTGTTTTATTGGAAATAACTTTTCTCCTGCGGACCAAAGATCTGTTTTCGACCGTTCTTTAAGCCACTTACTGTCTTTTGATCTCATGTTTTTATTTTCCAGTAATGGTTGATATTAAGGCTTTTCAAGCTGAAATAGACCAGTTGAAGAAACTTTCTCGAGCAACTCTTGCTTTAGAGGTTATTGTACTGCTTGGCGTTGGTCTTGGTATGGTATTTAAAGTACACTTATTCAAACGTAATGGCTTTTCTGCCAAAGAAATAAAAACTTTTATTTGAAAAAAGACAAAATATTATTAATTCTTTCTTCACCGGAATTGAGACACTGTCACTGACATCAGTTTTAAAGAACTATTGCACTCATTTGATACTTTTTATGATAACATGTTCCGTTTTGAAGTTAGTTTTAAGGTACAGTTAACGAAAACAGTTTTCTTACACCTTTTCGAAATTTAGCATGAATTTCCCTCACTTACCATTGTTATCCAATTTTGAGCATAAAGACAATCTTACAACTACATTTTTAATTACAACAGTGGTTTGGAGAAGCTACGCCGCAAAATCGACAAAGGTATTTAGAAGATTTTAATTCACAGGTTTTGATTGGCACTTAAAATGATCAAGGATAATGTGAAAACAGGATAACGACCGTTCCGGTTAACATAGTGGAAGGAATGCTTGACTTGGTTAAATATAACCAATTTCAATTGTTTTGCCCCATATTTACTTTAAAGTGTTCGACCTTTCTATACACTAATGAAATCAGTCTTTTAAACAAAACATAATATCACGTGTGAAGATAAATGAATCAGAAAGTTATGTCTTCTTTTATCGGTTTAAGGTTAATCAATTTAAAGAGATTGCTTTTAAGAAGTTATCTTGCTCAAAGACAAGAAGAACATCAAGAAATGTCAAATTATTTTAAATTTTTCCATGATATTGCTACCACTAAAACACAAAATGTCTACTTGGATTTATTTTGTAGTATATGTAACAGTTGGAGAAAATTACTCGCACTGGAAGTGACTGACTTTGTACCTTTCCTTTTCAATACAGAATCCCAATTGTGACGAAGAGAAAGCACAATGTCATCAACAACCGAAACGTAAGTATGCATACTTTGCGCATTTTACGAAGGGGATTCTTTTTGTTTGGGGTTGCATAGTTTTTCAAGTGGGTAAAAGTAAAATACAGTAATGAGAAAATGTGAAACTGTAAGGTTGAGGTTGAAAAACTTAATATAGCGCACATTCCTGTGTAACCACATTCAGTCGCGCTTTATAAAAAAAACAAGAGTCAAGAAAACGAGCTACGGAAGAGATTAGTTTATAAAGCACCCTTAAGCGAAACAATGGTTGAAACTTTTAATATCGATCGGTAGGGCATTCCCAAGCTTAGGGCCAGGGACACTTAAAGAACGTTCCGCAAAGGTTTTGCGAGTAGTAAAAGAAACCTTGAGAAGTAAACACTCTGAGGATGTAGTGGAATAACAGGAGGATTTTAATTCAACCAACACGGATAAATAAGTTGGAGCTAAATTGTGAAGACATTTAAAAACAAAAAGGAAAATCTTAAACTCAATACGAGCTTTGATAGGCAAGCCTCAGAGGAACTGTCAAATTTGAAACTACCGAGAATTAATTTAGCAGTAAGGTTCTACATCTTTGGAGAGGATGTAAGGTAGATTCTGGAAGGTTAAAGATCAGGCTGGTCATTACAATAATCCATTTGTGAAAAATCGTAGCATTAGCGAGTTTGAGACAACTTTATCTGTCAAGATATTGACGGATCTTCTTTAAGCTAAACATAGCAAGGACAGCCGCCATTGTTTTCATAGATATGTGATACTTTAGATTAAGTGGCTTATCCAGAAACCACTAAGTAGTTTAATATTGTCATACCGTTGCACGTGAATATCACCAATATTAAGAACGTTAGTAATACTATTTGGTAATTGCGTCTTGCTACCAAAAATAATAAATTAAGATTTTTCGTCATTCATTTTAAGACGATTTCACTACATCCAGTCTTTAACCTTTCCTAACACTGAGGAGAGATTGCTAATAACCTCTGCTTCCGAAGAAACATCACCTACTCTGAAACTAGAATAAATGTTGTGGCCGTCGCTATAACCGATGAGGGATTGGTCATCCCTAAAGCAAGTAACCATTTTACTGGAAGAACAAGTAAAATACACTGGACCATTAGTGCTACATTGTAGTACTGAGAAGTTAAGTTCAAGTGGCACAGAAAGTGATTTATTTATACAAACATTGAATTGTCTGTCAGTCAAGTATGACGATTCCATTCTTTAGCAACATCACAAACACCGAAGCAGTTCTCAAGAATATCCAGCAACAGCTAATTATTGGCTGTGTCAAATGCTGAACTTAGATCCATGGCAACCAATGGAAATAAAGATTTTTGTTCCATACTACACGTAATAGGCCTATCGTTATGTAATTTCACCAACACTGTTTCCGTGCTGTGGTATGCTCTATAGGCACTTTGAAATGTAAAACGATATCCCCCTATCTATGTTGTTTCTTAGCACTTTTCAATGGTGTTTAATTCGTAGGGTAGCACCCCTTGCTGGGAATTCCCTTGAATAAGCAGTGTCCTACATTGAAGAAATTACAAACATGCACTTCAGCCCTCAATTTCTGCTAAATTAATTTTGCAGTTTTTCTGTTCAGGATGTAATTTGTTTTTCTTTCTTTTGACCACCTACCTTTTGCTAAACGTTTTAGAGTGACAACGTTTCAGACAGACAAATGTGTTACTTCACACTGTGACCCTTATATCCCTAATATCTAAAATCTAATTTTAATTCATTTCAATCCTACTTTCATTTCCCCACAAGTTCAAACGCTGATAGAATGCTTATATCCCTTTTAAAATATACAAATCATATTTGAGAGTACTTTTCTGTTAGTAATACGTAAGAAATTGTATCTCAATGGGCTCTTCTGTCCTGACACTGATCGCAAATGTGGTAATGTGATAACAGTCTTACCTAGTTCAGAAAATGGTTAAAATGCCGTTAGAATCAATTACAGTGGTTTTGCATTAACGTTTGACTTCATTCAAATCTGTTCAAGATGTTGCCGTTCTCCGTACATGCAGCTAATCCACACGATGCAAAAAATCATTAACAAAGCTATCAACTCAAATCAAATAAGCTAGTCCAGAGATAGAGTTAATAATATTTTAATAATGTTATAATGATATGATGTCAAAGGCCAAAGGCTAGAAACACGAATACACACAATACCAACAGTGTTCAATCTTTTTCGAAGCTTATTCTGAGAAAGTTGCTTAATGATCCCGCTAACAAGAAACGTCGCAGATCTTATCCCCATACATATAACAATACATTTATCAGGGCTCCATGCATCGAACAATAAATATTTCAAAGAAAGAAGCAAATTGGTTCAACTTTTATTGAGGTGTGAAGGTTTGAGTGAAAACTGAACAGTAACTCTATAAGCGATTGCCTCATTTGTACCCTCCACGCGTTTTCCTTCTGAGCATGCGCCTCGGTAACTTTTAATTGGCTTATTATCAAAAAGATACACTTCCAATATAGCCACATTATTCGAGAAGACAAAATTAAGTGAGATTTGACAAGTGAAAAAGCGAGGGAGGAGTACTTTAGATTTTAGGTCAAAATTAACGCTGCTGTCGATTGCGAGAACTATATTTATTGGTAAGGATTACTCTGAACGTAAAATGTTGGTTGGTCTAACTCTTGGTTCCCAACTTTCTTCTACTTGAGTACCATTTCACATTTTCGTCGTGCCACCGAGTATTCCTGAACCAATATTCAACTTTACTTGTGTTTATGTGTTTACACTGATATCAGATAGTCAGTGTTATAGTCAGTGTACAGCCGCGTGAGATATGCATGAGGAAAATGAATTGATTGATTCAATGATGAATAAGTGCAAAATGGCAGATATCAAATAGCTGTCACTTAACATCCGCTTGTGGGATGCTTAAACAAAATGAATTCATAGAATCAATGATGAATAAGTGCACAATGGTAGATATCAAATAGCTGTCAGTTTATAGTGGCTTGAGGGATGCATGAGGAGGAATAAAAAAGAATACAATAAAAACAAAATTGAACACACTGTGAACCACTCCGAGTACCACCGAGAAAGTCCAAATGTACCACTGGTTTTATGCGTACGTCTAACCCTAGGTCAAATTAATCACGCGAAGTCATCTTTGAATGATCAATTGCAATAAAATTGTCCTAAACATTTTTCACAGAATCATTCATTTCAAACCTGCTTGACACTCTGTTTAAATGGGGAAGGCAGTCACCCCAACAAAGAATTAAAAAATACTATCCTATTTCCTGAATGGCTCTTGAGAATCATGTGACAGTATTCTCTTGACTTTACGAGGAGCAACTGCATGCTTTACTTTGAATATGCGATATTTATGTCTTAAAATATCACCAAAGATACTTGGAAGAGAAATAAGAAGAAATTTAGGACATTTAGCTATTGTTTCGAAATAAGTCTGGTGCGACTGCCTATGACCTTTAAGCCTGTGGTAATAGCTATTCTAACACTGAGTAATTGAAACACGGAATCTGCCTTGGATCTCATATCAAACTTCATGCTGCTGTCCATAACGAGAAAGTTTTCTTTTTTTTAATTACGAAGGATTGTACTGAATACGAAACGACAGTTGATACACTGATTTTTTTCCGCAATGCATCAGTTTGTGTTGTTACCACGGTATGACCTACACTATCCCGGACGCTAGACTTTTAAGCCCGGTCTGTTAAAGTTATTACGCAGTGACAACTTCATACCCTTTCCAAAAAAGAAAAGTAGAACTCTCGTTGTAAAAAAACTATTCGTTTCTTTCCTTTTTAAAACAGAACTTTTAGCCAGTTGCCATGGAAGTTGTCTATGTCGTAACAGGTAAGCTTGAACACTCATATACTGTTTATAACATTTCCAAGGGATTTGATTAGTGACTTCTTTTACGTACAATTTGCTAGACCAGTAATAAACAAATTTTCCCAACCTATTTGAAA
Source organism: Holothuria glaberrima (assembly GCA_009936505.3). Classification (NCBI taxonomy): domain Eukaryota; kingdom Metazoa; phylum Echinodermata; class Holothuroidea; order Aspidochirotida; family Holothuriidae; genus Holothuria; species Holothuria glaberrima. Next base: position 2,613 of record WURT03075482.1, on the reverse strand, counting down.
GTGGTTTAAATAAATTAAAATGAATTCTTCCCTAGGATACCTGCTTTTTGTTGACCTTGAAACGCTTTTTTATTTCAGTTCTGTAGTTTATTTATAGTTCATTATTATTTTATAGTTCATTGTGAAATTGCTGTGTGACCAAATTTTGCTGTGAGGAAACATACTAGAATAGGTGATCATGACGACGACGATGACAAAGGGACACAGGGACACAGGGGTGTTCCCTATATCAAAGGGAAAATCAAAACTTTCAACAACTAGTTCTAATCTAGCGTTTTGTCCACCGTTGTACTACTCAACACAATATATCAATGCAATAAAAGTTAAGGAGACCTGTTGTCGTTTCTTTTCAGGAATGAATCAACGGATTCCTGACACAGACAAGACTGTACAAGAATCTTCATGTGTAATATTTTATTTTATTTTTTTTTATTTTTACCCACTATTAAAGATCTTTTTCCTCTTCTGTGGATCGTTCACCTTGTCGCGGTGAAGAGGCTTGAGAGACCCGATGAATGTGAGAGCCATGCCGTCTGGAGCGAAAGCTCCTGTGGGGTCACCCATGGCGGTAAGGTCAAGAAAGAGGGTCCAGACAAAGAAAACGATCTAGACATGACAGTCTTAGGAATGGTGTAGATAAGACAGTCAAAGATGCCTTGAACGATTCGGAAGACAGATGAAGGCTAAAGGATTTCCTAATTACAATAGCGTTGATTTCATTATCATTGTATTACGTAGCTGATGGTGTTAGGCCCAAAAATTTAATGTATGGTTGAGGTGCAAACGTTTTCTCTAGATATGGGAATTGTATCGAAGTCTGGAGCAGGTGTGTCGCATGTATTTCATTTGTAAATCATACGTTAAGTCATACAGTTCATGGTCACAACATTTTACAGGAAACTTGAACACAAAAGTATGTAATATAACTCAGCAACTTGTTTGTCTGTGTTTCGATTGGAGGTGGAACATATGTTCTTTTGACGAATTTCTTTTTAATGACCCATCTGTTCTTATAGTTCTGTAGACGTACAAATATTATACCTGTGCATTTATTGCAAAACGCACTAACGAAATCAATATGCATGAACTACTGACCATTTTAAAAGACAAGGACTATTTTTACACTTACATCGTGAAGAGACATGAGCGTTTATGAAGTGGAGACAAGGACTTATCAGTCATGATGTGTTTAATTTAATTTTATCTTTTTAACCTTTATTGTCACCTTTTGCTTGTTTAACCTTCATTCCAAGGACAGATGTAATGTTAGCCTGCCCGGAGGTTTGCACGTAGTTATGGGCTGTTTCGAATTTGTCCATATTAAAGACCAAGGGAAACACCAAACTACAATCCCGGAAAAAATATTGGGACACTTCCGGACCTTCCCCTCCACCCCTTGTTCAATGTTGAGAAAACCAACAATGAGGTGGGGCGCGGGGGATCTGCCCCAGATAATTTTGTCCAGGATTGTAGACATTCCCTGCTACGTAATTAACATATAATTTACAGGGCAATAACGAGGGATATACGGACACCATGCAACAATCTACACCAGAGATTAAGCATAACTAATGAGGCATCTCAGAAATGGTCAAACTGGAAGAAGTGTAGCTGCAGAAAGGTGAAACATATTCAAATAATTCCAACGGATTTTTCATCAGGGGTGTTTATCTATCAGCGCTGAGTAAATTGGCTGTGTTGGTAACATTTTTACAGCCTTTTTAAAGATAGGTAAGATACAGCATGGTTGTTAAGCTACAGATTTGTAGCCTGGAAAGAATAAAAAATTAGAACGGATAAGATCATTCTTAATCACAGGTAACAGTGTTGAGGATTTTTGTATCGATCATGCAAGTCATTGAAAACGAAACTCACAATAAAATGATACGAGATAAAGTGAGTTGAAATAACGGTGATTATACTACATTAGAATAACTTGCCTCTTGATGCAACTTAAAGAGGCATTAGAAGTGTAATGCCCAGCCATTGGGAGTTATGCAGTGCAAATACGTTGTCATTGCTTTAAGTTACGTACCAACTGATGGTGGCAGTTCCCTTCAGATACCGTCTACCACATATACGCTTGAAGTCCCCAGCCACACATTCCCCCTCTGCAGTATCGCCCGGTTTAAGTTAGGCTAATTGTTCTATCTTAAGACAGATTGCGATTTATTTCTTTGCGAAAGCGTATTTTTTTACAGCTAAGTCACAGATTTTATGCGACTTGCTGAATGATGTGACTTCTAGCGCCAGTTCGGGTAACATATTTGTCATTAAATAAGTTATTAGACTGCAACATTCTATACTATATTTTATGGTTTTCTGGTAAATATCTGATCTTTGAAAATTTTTAAGAAGTTACAGGGTGCGCATTGCCAGGAATATATCCATTGATTTATGCGTATTGCTTCACATCCTCGAACTGGCTGTTATATCAATGTGGCAATCGTCGCATGGGCGGCTAGGTTCGTGGCTGCCTTAGGCCCGGTAGTGAGGAAAACGAAAAAGATGAAAAACGAGAAAGGGGAGGAGGAAGGTAGAGAGAGAGAGAGAGAGAGAGAGAGAGAGAGAGAGAGAGAGAGAGAGAGAGAGAGAGAGAGAGAGAGAGAGAGA
>WURT03075471.1:0-13259 GCA_009936505.3 Holothuria glaberrima | reverse complement strand
GAACTTAGCTGTATAAGTCATTGGATCTGTACGTTGGTACAGTGAAAGAAACGACTGGGTATACTCTAGTCAAGTAACCAAAAACAGGAGCCCTCAAAGGAGGGTTTCTCCCGGACTGCTTAAGGCGAAAGTCTTTGTATCTTCCTTCTTTAAGGCAAAAAAAATATACATACATAAGCGTATATTCCCCCCCAACGTCCTCAAGATACAATCAACCAATCAACGTTATTTCAATGGCCTGCTATCTGTGCGTGTTAACAGATACGTGTTCGTAAATTCGTCGACTTTGAAGTAATAGCATAAAGATTGTGTCTGTAAAAGCACGTTACCACACGTTTACGTATTTCTATATAAAAAGTGTGTGAAAACGTTAAGAGGAATCCGTTTTTTTCGCCGTATTTTTTCCTCCTATGGTCGACTTTTCAACAACTTCTTTCGTCCTATGTGGGGAATAAGAGAATTATATATATATATATATATATATATAACATATCCTCAATGCTAAAGCGTACAATGGCTGGCCGAATAACATCAAAATAAGAACTTGTAAACAACTTTTTCCTATAATAAATACCTCTAAAAGAAAGCGATTTATCTGGTTACATGTATGCCTATTAGGCTAAGTAGGAAATGATAACCTTGCCGTACAACTACGGCAATGGAGATCCTATTTTTCCCGCCTAGATACCTTTAGGAGATTGCGTTAGCATCATGTTCCTCCACTATTGAAAAAAAAAAACTTGACGCTGTGGATGCTCAGATAGTGCTGCATATACATGAGCCATATGACGGATAATTCAGCCCAGTGAAGCCCCACTTGGTCAATCATGGTTACGCCCTTGAAGTGACAGTGCTTCGACTAATGTCCCCTCTTCAGTTTATGAGCTCCACTGATATTGCACACCATTGTAAGGGTTAGAAACTGTTCCACATTTGTTCAAAATTTTAGTGCTAGTTTGCCCTAAAACCGCCCAAAATGGTAAAGTTTATTTACCCTAAAACCGCAAATGATTTGAGCGAATAAAGCAATGTTTTGCGCGAATGGAAGGCCTTTAAGACTCCAGTCAGCCCCTACATTTCCTTGTGGGTCCGCGTGCATCTATAGAAAACCTGTTCTAACTGGATCAAGAAATTTATATCCAGACTCTCATTCAAGCTCGGCAGTGCACTGGTCAAAGACTATGAAGAACAGTTTCTGAGGCAGATATCTATCAACAGTTACCAAGGTGGAGGTTTGCGACCGGTGGATCGTTCATCCCCTCTATCATATAGACTGAGCCTTGCACATTACATCGTCATAATATCAGTTAGTTATGACGATCGAGCAACGCCATCTTCGATCAATCCTGAAGAAAACTGGGATAATTTTATTGCAAATGACGAAGCTTTAGGACGAACTAAGACAGACTTTCAAACAATTCTTATGCGTAACCGTTGTCGGTGGTTTTGCCACGTCACGTGTATGCCTAACGACCATCCTGTGGAAGCCTCGCAATTTAAGGACTCCACTGAAAGATCACAGAAAGTTGCAGGCCATTGTTAAAATAGAAGGAAACCTTCAAAGATACACTTAAATAGGTCATGTTCTTCACCCATCAGAATTTTGGTAGACACCTATCTTTGCGTCAGGTGGTGTCTGATTGTAGAATCAAAATAGACAAGAGAAGGAAAGAGGAGGATGCAAAGAGGGGTAAAAGAAGATATCTAAAAATGGGTCATTCGATAAAATTTAATTTCTGCTCAGTTCATTTTCTGTTTCTAATTACAACCTGTTTCGTGCAACTGGTGTTGTTGTTCCTGATGTTGTTGTTGTTGTTGTCGTTGTCGTTGGCGTTGTTGTTGTAGTTGTAGTTGTTGTTTTCTGCTCACATACCACGCACATGCAAGCACAGTTACTTAAACTGGAACATGTCAGTGGTGTCAATGCGAACTTATATTTCATGCAAAACTGAAAATGTTAATACAAGACGGTCAAAATTATGTACACTTCTGCCCCTTTATTTGTGTCTCCGTGAGAAGTCACTTTCCATGCAATAGTGGGTGAAGAAGTCTGGCATCTAAGCTTATAGTAATACTGGAATTCAGGTTACAAGCTTTCAAGTTTATATTGAATTCGAAATCACCCTTACCGTGCCACTGTTCCTGAGACCAGTGGCGCCGCCAGACTTTGGTGATGGGGGCGGGGGCACCACCGTGCCATGTTTGCGTAAATGGCCCTTTTGTTATTTTATGCGTTTGTGAACGGCGATGGGTATCCTCCCTTTGTCACTACATAAAGGTTCCATCCTGGGGGAGGGGTCTAAGGGCAGGGGTGTCCCCCTCCCCTTTGAAAATTTTTGTGAATTTAAGGTTGATTAGATGCAAAATGGTGCTATCTTTTGGATATTTGTGGAGATGATCATATATGACTGAAAAGTGTCCATAAATTAGTGATTTCTAAGTTTTTGTTAGGTGAAAGCGGCAATAAAATGGGAGGCAATGACATGATGCATACACTGTAGAACTAACAGGTTGCCAAACAGTATGCTGTGTGATCGCCGGCCTGGGGGAGGGGTCTAAGGGGAGGGGGTGTGAATTTTTGAAAAATTGGGTGTACTTACATGCAATTTGGTGCCACATATGCTACCTTTCAAGTAAAATTTTTGTTAAAATAATCTACCAATTTTAGGTACTAAAAACACCCGGCATCAGTGAGGCGGGCCCATGGCTCAATAGCCCTTAAACACGAGATGAATCTCTCCTTTTTAAATTGTTGTAATCAAAATAGTACCGGTACCATGTATTATTACCTTCATAATGGTCACGAGATATAAAGGAAATCGTAATGCATGCGCGTCAAGCGCGGCAAAATTTTCGTTAAATAAGATTCCCATAACAAAACCTGCATTTCTTAATCTGCATCGAGACTTTTTTAATTGCCGAAATAACATACATGGCAGTCAAAAAGCCAGTCTTTTACCTAGTTATTCGTAAACAGCTTTGGACTTTTGCTGCTGTGCTTCTCTGGGAGTTGCTATCGGAAGATATCGATAATGAGAACAACATTGCGGCAGGTTTGAAGCGCGCGGAGCGCGCGAAAATTTTGATAGTTTGTGGAGGATTTGCGAAAATTCTGATAGTCTGAGAAACATTTGTGATAGAAAATACTTACCATAGATCCATCACTCGGTCGAAACACACCTCACCCTACCCCCTACAGAAATCTATAGCTTTAAAGACTTTTGGGATCATTTTAAATTTTGAGAATTTTTCGATTGGGGGGTACTCCCACCATACCCCCCGTGCCGGCGCCACTGCCTGAGACCCTATTTATATCCACTCAATTTCATAGTAAAGGATGATTCCTTTATAGTTAATAGTATATGTCGGTGACACGTTCGCCGATCCCTGACGTAGGAGCAAGGCTCCGCAAAGGCGGGGTCCTGTGCCACCCGGCCATGGTAAGCCTATTATTTAAAGAGAAACAGGACCCCTTCCCGTTTCCAGCAATTCTTTAACCCTTATTTTTATTTCTCCTACATGCGGCAAAAAAGAATGATTTCGTAAAATATACGGAATTACCGATAAATGACAAATATGGTTGATACTCCTCCATTGACATGCAGGCTAATTTAAAAAAGTAAGGAGGTCTCTTAATCCTCACAGGCGCTTTTGCCGGGACAAGCCCCCCCACAAGAAAGCTGACAAGTTGGTCACTCATGGAACTCACAATTTACCGTACCCTCTTCCAAGCTTAGGTCTGGCCAAATTTGGGTTATACTGCCAGAGTTTGGAACCCCCACTTGAAACAAGTAATTTCTTTAATACTTTTTCCATCCTCAAAAGGTTTATCTTAATACAGGCTGCAAAACAATCTACCAACTCCCCGATTATAGGCTAATTGGTGATATGATTGAAGTTTTCAAAATTTTCCAAGGCGTATTAGGGCAGAAAAGTTACTTCTAATATGCCAACTTTTAGTACTACAAGAGATACCTCACTTGGTCATTCTTTTAAACTTGCGAAACATCATTGTCACACAGCATTTAAGAAATTTGATTTTAAAAATAGGGTTGTTGAATCATGGAATATTTTTCCAGCAGATGTCGAGGAATCAAACTCAGTTGCTAAATTTACAGGAAGATTCGAGAGACAATATTTGGAATAATTTGGATGATAAAATTGATCCTGATGCCAACTGTCCTTTCTATTTTTGATCTTTAGATGTTTTTGTATTAACATTTTTTGTAAAGCCTGCATTCTTAATAATGTTCCATCTTCTCAAATGTAGCACCTCCCCAGGCTCAGGGGAGCCTACACCCCTGTCCTGCACGGTCATTTATAGAGCTCATTCCCTCCGACCCCCACCCCTATCACCACTCTATCCCCGTAGGGAGATTTTCAGATATAATGTAGTTAAGGTAACCTCAAGCTGAAGTGAAAAGGCACCCAATAGACTTTTTCACAATTCAAAATATTCTTTTTGTTCAGTTCGCTATTCACCTCGGGGATATATTTTTATGAATTTATCTCCTTTTACTATTTAAAACAATTATGACTAAAATCTGACAAATAATGGACAGTGTTGAAAGCGCCAAAACACAAAGTGAACATCTGTAGAGTATAAATAAATAAAACTGTGTCAAAAACAAAAAGAAGTCACATTTCATTCGGAAGCTGAGTTTTTTTACAATGTCAAATGAATAGTAAATTCTTTTATAGTTGACACCGTAAATTACAAACAAAATTACTGCATTGATATTATGTATCACACAAATAATAAAAGGGAATTTAAAACTGTTAATATTTCACATCATCAGCTGTTAAATATGGACGCGTTAGTTTGTAAGAGAAACATTTCATATGCACATAAACTCCTTTCCCTTGGACACTGAAAAATAGTGAGTCTCAGATTAAAGTAGAAGCTACACCAACCATAAAATATCTATAAAAACAGTAAAGTAAATGATCTCAAAAAGAGGTGATTGATTTTCTTAGGAGCAACACAAGCACAAACCACCGTCGTTTAGATACTGTAACTATGCAAGGCTCGCTATTTATTCGTATGATGGAATATACACACCATTGATAAGGAAGGAAATGCTAAGTAGTGTCAAAACACAGGTCAATAAAGGAGGCCATGTAACTCAAAACCATGGACGGTTTACATTTTTTTGTCTAGACCAGTGATTCTCAATTTTTTTTGAGAGTGAGGGCCACTTGGAGAGGCTGGAAAGAGGTCGAGGGCCGCAGAGGGGATTTCAGTCTTTGAAAGAGGACAACAATTGGAAAAGTCAAGTTCACACTTAAGAGGTCCCGAAGCTAGATATATCTACGGCAAACAAAGGCAGTAGTAAGGTTTGATATGAAGAGGTTCCTCAAGCTGTAAAGAGGGCAATTTGCACCTTTGCATTTCCAACAGGGGTAACCCGACCTCATTCCCACCATGGTTGGGGCTGAGGTAAATATTGCCTTCCAAGGACTCTAGATTGTAGGAAATCGCACTCTTCACCACAAATTTGCCTCTTTCAGGGGGTGACGCCAGGGGGCGGCCAAGCTTCCCGAATGAGCGGCCGAGTTCCGGAAGGATGGCAAATTCGCCCGCCGGAAATTTTGGGGTTACTGTTGAAGAAAATATGAAAATTGTAGTCTTTATTGGGCAATATGCCCTACTCATTGCTCATTTCCCGAGGAAAATTGAGTTTTCCCGACAATAGGGTTCACGGCCCCCTGCACCTCCTCCATCTGGCCCCACCTATCTACAATTCTGCGTTTAGCATGCGTTTGTCACCAGTAGGGTCATTTTGATGTCGGTTTGCGATATCAGAGAAACATCTGGCATTCCACACTAGGTAATTTCCCAACCAAACTGCACTCTGAAACCGATGAATTCACAAAAGTTGTGCATTTATCCTTCGTTAGTGGCCTGTAAGAAAGCACTTGATCAATTATTCTTAAATGTGGTCAGACAGAGAAGAGCTGCTGCTAAGTTCGAGGGCCGCAAAAGTAAAAATAGTTTGACTGAATAATTATATTTCATCTCTAAGATAAAACGTCGCGAAAACATTTTTAGAATCGAAATATAAATTGCAGAAACTTTTATTTCAGTCATCAAACACTCAAACGTTCCACACGATACGCTTTCCGATTGTATAGTCACCTCACGTCGCCATTAAATTTTCGGGATATACCTTTGCTACAAGCTTTGTCGCTTCAAACAAGCCAATGAGGTCAATGAGATAAGATTTCGTTTGTCTATATGTTTGAAAATAAAAAAAAGTTATAAGAAAGCAAGGAATATCAAAGCAAAGCTACTTAACAGAGAGCCAAATATTGGGCGCAGTTTTGGTAGGTATAAAAGGTAAACTTCAATTTGTTTGTTTTTGGCACTGTTATCAGGATTATTTAACTTTAGAAATATGAAAGCGCGATCAGTTAAAAATACTACCTATTCTTATCACCAATGGGGTCAGTGTTACCTACAGTTGCTTCATGGTTGACGTCAAGGGCTTTTACTCAATCCTTGATTGTAAAGACCGTACCCTCTATACTAGCATGTTAAAAATATGATGGTTAAAATCTGCCGGCTACAATCGCATCTCTACATGCCAAAAGTATGTTCACAGACATAAAATGTAGCAAATTACGACACTAGACAGCAAAAAGTGTTATTGAAAACTGTTTATGAAATTCTCGGGATTGCAATCACGATCGACGAAGGATGATCCACGTCGGGCGAAGGCAGTGCTCCAATCCCGCTTAGGAAGGATATCAACCACCCTCTACCCCGTAGGATTTTCTTTGCGATTTCGACGAGGGGCCTTAGTAGGTACAAATAGGTAGGTATAATTCCCACCGGCAAACAGTCATCGGACTTTTCACTTCTTTTGGCTAACAGAATGGCAGGTTCTTCATTTGCCAATATGCATCAAAATAATCAGGAAATTCGAACATGTAGACAATCGTCTTTCGGGCAGCATGCATGTACTATATAAGGAAGCTTTCTATAGTCAATACTGGTTGCCTTGCTACACGTTGTTCGACTTAAAGGTTCATGGCAGCTGTGTGTCAAACTTCCTGGAGTGATCCTATACGACTGGCGTATTGTCGCAAAGTCAGGGTGAAAACCTGTGTAACTAAACAACCTTTGTGACTGAAACTCTTTCATTTTGGTAAGATTTAGGTTCCGTTTAACATGAATTGAAGAAATCACTCTTACTAGCTAACTTTACTTCTTATCCTGCGAAGACTAAGGCTACACTCTAAATGTATCAGAGTGAAATTCTACCACAAGTGTGGCTACAGCGACCATTTTCTGTGTTCGAGAGACATTCCCCTCTTCCTAGAGTGACAGTTCACCTAAAAAGAGTAATTTCTACTCCAAAGAATCTTTCACTCAATAAAAAAAATTACCACTGTAGTCACCTGCCAGAGGTGCATTCCACTTTTTTACAGTTGCCGCAGTCTTTGATGTTGTTACAGTGTATGGTTTCTTCCTATGGAGAATTAAAAAAGCTAGATACATGTCTAGTTCAAAAAAGAAACGAAAAGTCAGTTTGAAGTGAAGTTTTAGCAATCGAAGAAGCCCGTGTTATGCATGCTGTCATTTTGCTATACTGTCTGGTTGTGTGCAAACATAGGTTACCCGTAAACGTATTTGCAGGTTATAATATTTTGTATGGGTTCTCCGCCGGAAAAAGAAGTTATGGAAGTTTTTCGGTGAAGGTATATATTGTATACATTGTCAGTTACTCATCTTTGATATTATAAAGACAAACCTCGGTAGAAATAATCTATTACCTGAGGATGAATGTTGCTTTCACGTGCAAAACCACAAGAACAGTAACTAAGTACCTTAGTTAGTTAGTTAGATGAAGTTTAACGGCCCAGTTTCCAAACAATTGGTTCAAGTCGAGTCGGCCACGGCCTTTTTTCCAGTTGTGGCTCACTGGCTTGTTTTCCCTTACGCCATTGCTTATGCGGAGCATCACGCACAACAGCAGAAGGTTCCATTTTTAAAGTCTTTTGTATGACTCGACCTGGGAATCAGCATATATCCGTAGTATACAGTCTTTGCTCAATGCGGAAGTAAACCTGTGGAAATCGCATAGACACGATACTTTTAAGTTCAAGATGTTGGTGCTGGCCTACCTAGAATCAAGATCATGATATTATATAATACATTTAGGTGGCATGTTTATATTCGAGCTCTCCTCGACCCTCAGAAATATTTATTTCCCAACCAAATAATTCACGTAGGCTAATAAATAAAAGTAACAGCGACTGAACGGGATGAAATAATTACTAAAGAGTGTTATGAAATTTGGAAGGATCATTGACAAATACATCAAAATAGTGATTAATTATGATTAGAAGAGCATATGTTAGTGATAACTTTTTAAACACGAACATGCACGACGAATTACCTTTTTGTATTTAAATTGGAAAAAGAGAGATCAGTCGAGCAGTTTTAAGGAAATGCACTTTTATGATCATTTTTTTTTTTGTAAAAGAACACCTTAAAACAAAAATGTATATAAATAACAAATCCTGGAGTAGAACTAATGAATCTGTCTTACATCTGCATAGCTTTTGTGACTAATAACTAAATCTTTGGAATTTAAAGATGGTGAAATACTCTTAACTACTCACATAACTAAATCATATCTTTGCGCTTAGAATTGAAATAAGTACCTTTCACAACCCATTCTTTATAAAATATATCATAAGAAAAAGGAGGAACGAGTAAAGACTCAGTGAAACAATTTCTTCCTAAAATCACTTTTTTTCACAAAGCTCGTTGGAAAAAGAAGAAGAATGGGTAGTGTAATGAACAGCATCGCAAAATATTACACAATTTTGTTGTGTATAAAATGGCCCAGGCGTCAAACAGACAGTACAAGGTAGAATTGAACGACCGGTCCCTATCTCAATCACAAAAAGCCCAACAATGTTGCCTCTGCTCAACTTGTCCTAGGTCAACTTAAAGTGTGCAGTCAATTTTTCGGTTGGGTCTGTAACTCATGTTGCCCATACGTACGTTAGAAAACAAAGAGATAAATATAAATGTAAGAAAATATTTATTGAACTCCTGATACCTCTGAAAGACTAAATGTGGTACACAAAGTTAATGTTATATACTGTACAGATGTTAGTATACAAATAATGAATGTTTATGAGTGTGATAGTATGAATAATTTCATGAGTTGAAACATAAGCGTACGGGACATTTCCAATTTGGGAGGGCAGAAAATTTTTTGCCCTAATCTCAAAAAGTCGCCAGAATTCAGGGGGTGGGTCCATCTCCAAAGACGGAGGGGGGGGGACTTTTCACCATTTGCGAATTGCCGTCCTGGGGGAGGGGTCTAAGGAGAGGGGGTGTCTCCCTCCCTTTGGAAAATTTTTGCTCACGTAAGGTGGGCTAGATGTAAAATGGTGCTACATCTAGTGTAAAACTTGAGTTGGATATATTTCCAAGAATTTCCACTTTTTTAGGAAATCTTTTCATCTTGCTTGTTTAAGGGAATTTTTTCCTCAATTCTTGGGTAATATCAAAACCACACTGCGTGAAGTAAGTGAACAGTAAATTGTTAGACTACATATACCACGAGCATGCTTACTAATATCTTGTGAAATCTGGATATGGAAGTAACTAGGACTATGCATGTCAGAGCCTTTTCGAAAGTCTGATAGAGGTGATACTGGTAGCAATGTTCAGTCTCATTACACCAGTCTGGGACATCTTGTCCCTGCAGTTGGCAAACACATTTCTACGATTGCATGGAAGTCGACTCTCAACAAACCTTTCCAATATTTTCTATAACTTTACTAGCATAAGTGAGCTATAGTAGTTTTAGTAAATAGAGCGAGTGGAATTTTGTGACACAAAACCGACGACAAACTTCGAGGGCATCACGGCCATTTTTGACGTCGGCGTTAGCAATTTGTGAAGGGCTTCACGATACTGTCGCTTATTTCAAGCAATGGGTAAAGACCGCAAAACATGGAAGTGGGGGATGGGGTGTCCCCCTTCTCTCTGAAAAAGGGAAAGGGTGCCAAATTTGGGCGCAATTTAGCTTTTAAAATGTAATGTCAATTTGGAATCCATGTTATATAATTTACACCTTTTACGTAAAGACTTGGGACCCTGTCATGGTCATGTCTCAATCCAAAATCAGTGATCGTTTTGGCTGATGTTCAGTAAGTATCGGCAAAACGTACGATCATGAAAATGCCATAAAAAATCATTGTTTTTGGCAGTGTTCAACCTAATAATTATCCCTTTTTATTTTTGCATATGCGCTTAGATACTTCTCTTATCGAAAAACAGGTGTAAATGCTATCAAAATGTGCTTGAAAATATTGATTGGTGAGATCATTTAGCTCCAGGCTGTACGGATTGCACAGAAAGGTCACAATCCATTCCCTTTCACTACTCGTACTACGATCAAATCGCTATATTTTTGCACCTAATCTTGATTGCTGTTATCATACAAATACTGTTCTTGTTGAATTATTGTAAATTGATATTCTATAATTTAACCCTTATTTCTTCACAGTTTTAGTTTTTATCATTTTTGAAAAAGTGGGGAGACTTATTGGAGATGTCCCCTTTCCAAAACAGTGAGGGGGACGCGCTCTCCCACGATCCACGCCCATGCCCGAATTTTGTTGCAGTTTTGGTACATAAAATAGAACACAAAAACAACTACATGCGTGAAGATGTTTGCACATATTTCGGGAATTCGATCAAAAATTCGGGAACTCAGTAGAAAATTCGGGCAATCTTTTCACTTTTTCTTCATCTCTGCTGGAATTTTACCTATTCTATGCCCGAATTTTTGTCTTTTTTTGCCCGAATTTTCGACCTAAGAAATTTTTTTGGGGGCAGTCTGCCCCCTGCTCCCGCCTTTCGCCTAGGAGTTGAAAGATCAAACGTTCTGTTCAACGAGGTGAAACCGAGTTGCAACGAACGTTTATCTTTCAACGAATGAAATTATTAATACTATTACACGAATGCTAAACATTCATTTTTTTGTTTATATATGTTCTTTTTTTAATGTTCTTTTTTAAAGAACCTTTCACCATTTCCTTAACTGTAAGTAGTATAGCCCGACATCCCAATTCACGGGTAGCTCCTTTCCTTCGTGTGACAATATTTTTTTATTATACTAAATTACCAAATTCAAGAAAGGTATGTCGTTTGTTTACCTTTCATATTAAATATTTTTTGTCCAGAAATGACATTAGACTAAGTTGAATATGTGTGTTTCTGGCTCAACACAAAATTATGTAGGTCTAGCTTATGCAACTGTTTTACATAAGGCCACTTATTTGCAAGAACGTGCACAAATTTAACGTCGTTTCTCGAGTAACAGTCCAACCACCGTCTGAATGAGATCCGCTCCACACTTTCACGTTACGCTTACGTAGCAGCCTGTGCGGCATAATCCTTGTTCAGTTATATCTCTGGTTTGGGAAGCCGAGGAGCTGAGCAAATATATTCTGCTTTGCGGGATAGTCCACGTACTGTATTTTAAAATCGATATTCCGCTTTTTGCGTGAACCTTCCGTACCATTAGGCACGAGACGTCCTGCACATTTATATTTGTACAGTATACTTTTGTACCTAGTTACTTTGTACACAAAGTACAGTTCTAGACCCTCAGAAGTTAACACCAACAACTGGGAGTCTCGACGTTCTGTAAATTTAAATGTGAAAGTATTCGTAGATTTTTTCAAAAAACGTTCTTTTAGGTTATCAAATGATAAAGATAACAAATGAGAAGTACAACCTTCGTTCAGCACTATTCAAACTATCTATATGAAACGTTTCAGGACATTTAGTGCACAACTGAAAGAAGGAAGAGAATTTTACGTTTTCAAACAAAACCCTCTCCCGAGGTCAAATACCATTTTTATTTATCGAAAATGGTTGCGTAATTAAGATATTTTCCTCACCTACATGTCAGCCATATTACTGTCAAATCAATAAAGAAATAGCGAAATGCCACGCATTTAAACACGATGTCGAAAAGTGACAGACATTTGCCGTGTACGATAGCTATAGCTCAGCTGAAGCTTTCAGCTGAGCTAAAAATAAAGGCAGGTCAGGTTTTCTACGGAACGAACTAATGATGAGAATGGTTTACAAGTTGAACAATTATGAAACAGATTAAAAAGACGGTTCGGTTATACGTTTTGGGTTTTGTGAGAATCGTCGACCATCACCGGTATAGGCTCGTAGGGTGGTAATCTTACAAACCAAAGAAAGCCACCAGCCAGATTACTTTTCGAGGAATAGAGTTTGGAGATATCTCCCTCGCCGTAAACCTACAATTGTGTATGACAAAAAAATATGTCACATCAGTTTTCGTAACATTTCTGCCGGGTGTACGTCCATTATTTTGCATAAGAGTAGAAAGAATTACTAATACATTATTTGCTACCCTTCACGGCATCGAAGAAAGAACAAAGCCAAACAACCTCATAAGCACGCAAGTCTGCATGTGAGGTAAGTTGAGCCGATTTTTCTTTAATTAATGTGCCTTAACTACGTAGTATTCTTTGGCTAATTGATAATCCTACATAATATCTAGAAAATTAATTGTAGTACATATTGCGCTTTCAAGATATCGAAGCATAAGTTTTTTAGCTTGTTAAAACGACTAACGAGAGTTAGCAACAAACAACGACCATTGATAACCAAGAACAATATTCAAGGCGTAATTGTTTACGACTCCACGGTCTACCTGAATCCCAGATGAATCAACTGATGATTTAATTATGAAATTTGCAAATGAGAAGCTCAATGTTACCCTCACCCCGGGTGATATCGATAGATCGCATCGGATCACCCCCAGACCTAGAGAAGTCACCTCATCAGCTTCAAGACCCAGAGCGATCATTGTTAAGTTTACTTCCTACAAGGTCAGGGACAAAATTTATCATGCTAGAATCGCACTCAAGGGCACAGGTATCATCATTAATGATGACTTAACTCGGAAGAACCAGGAGGCCCGACAACGTAATGTTTCTAAATCTTGGACACTCGATGGAAAGATCTTTGTGACGGACACGGCCGCAGACACGGTACCACCACCGTGCAAGACCTTGGAAATCTGAATTAATTTTACATGCCCTATTTTCGAGTACTAAATACCGCCATTTTGATTTGGGTAGGCCACTAGGCTTTACATCATGGTTTGTGTGGATCTACCTCGTCCCTTTGGACGATCAATAACTCCTTTGGTGTACTCAATAAAACCACTGGACTCATG
>WURT03075460.1:0-13259 GCA_009936505.3 Holothuria glaberrima | reverse complement strand
TCAGCACCAGCTACCCATTGATACAGGGGTCAGGGACCCTTTTCCCACGAGCAAGGGCGGCTCTTAGAAATTTCGTTAGGGGAATGGGCAAAATCAAGTCCGTATTCAGGGAGGTTCGGGTCACCCACTCAGCAATATCAATGGTCTGCTCCGGATAGTACATTATAGGAGCATCATTGTTATGTATTAGAGTGATGCCCGTATAGTTTTTGAAATCTCTTTAAAACCCATTCAGGCAGTAAGTCATGAGCCGTGGTTAAAACTAAATAGGCCTTCAACCATATCAGCCAATCGTTACTCAATAAGGGCGAAGTAAAAGACACGGAAACAGGCAAAGCGGCTTTCATCGTGTAACAATTTGTTCAGCTTTGCCAAGATACCATAAAATGTTAGTTTTCTGGAATTTTTTTTATAACGAAAATTTCGAGCATGAGGGTCACATGAAAATGAAAAATGATAGCACTATTTTGAATTTTAGTACCATTCCAAAACAAAATTTTTCAAAAGGGGAATTTTCCCCACTCTGAACGACATGTCACACCCTATACAAATATAGGCCACAAGTCGTAAGTCTCACTCAATCTTTGATTGACTGTTTGATGTGTTAATTTCAAATCAACTGGAACAGCAAACTTTCAAACAGAGGTGGAGAACCTTTCTCTCACAACTGGCCTTTAGGTAGTTATAAGACCGCCTGTTGGCCAACGATGCAGGCAATTTGAACAAGAGATGGATAGTCTCTCCTCCTATGTGGCACATAATACGTTTAGACTGCATGCCCGTTACAGCTTTTGGAGACACATATACTGTGCCTATGTTAACCTGGCTAAGTGACACCCAAGTAAATTGCTTTTAGTCGTGGATGATAATCAGCACGGCAATGGGTTTGTACCAAATGAAGCTCTGAATAATTTGCAAAATTACCGTTCCACTCTGTAGATGACATTATGATGCGCAAAACTGATCAGATAACAAATATCACAATATGATTATTTAAATTACCCATCTAATGACAGGTCCATTTTTAATGTCTGAATTATAGATAAAATCTTTGAAGTTTGAAGTTTTGAAGTTTATTTCTTTCTCTGAAGGACATGAGACCCCTTCCGGGGTATAAGAGAATTACAAACAAAACAAATAAACAAACAAAAAAAAAATACAAAAAAGTACATGTATTACAAAAACAATGGAGTAGAAACTTTGAAAATTACACAAACATAAGCAAGACTTAAAGTGCTTTAAGAGCTTAACTAAGGTAATAAATGAAATACAAATGCACTGAATCTAGGCTGTATACTACCAGGTACTACTACCAGTTTCATCCAAAATTTTCATTATAAGACAAAAAATTTAGCAAGCTTAGAGAGTTGATCGATTACTATTTGCAACATTAAATGGCTGCTGGTATTTCCAAACACTGGGCCAGACATAATAATAGGGTTTAACGTATACAATGTTCTTTGTCGTGAGAAATAAGGGCATTTCATTACCAAGTGAAACTCATCAGCAAAATCCCCAGAACTACGTAAAGAGCACAAAATAGGATTAAATGAATCAGGTTTACTTTCAACAGCAGTCGGGATTTTGGTGTCACCACATCTAAAAAGGCAAAGATTAACTCGATCCCAGTATTTCAATATCGAAAGTTCACGTTCAAATTTCTCATTTACCTTGATAATATAATGATTTACACTATGCCAATTTTGAAAGTTGTTATCATTAATTGTTTGGTGAATTACTGTTCAAAACTTTTATTACTGCACATGTTTACATTAAACCAGATGCCCGAAAAAACATTTTTATCCAGAATGCTTTTCACTTTGGTAATCCACTTTGAATGAAATTCATTTGACATAAGCAGTTTTAACATAAGCTTAAGCATCAAACTTGACAATTTAGAGCTCTTACCCTCAGAAACTCTTATCGAAAAATTCAGAAATTCTTTTCTCAATAATGCAGGACAGTTGAGAACTTCCAGTTTCCCCATAAACCATACAATAAGGTGCAGTTTTTTCAACCTTCAAAATCATTTTCAGGAATTTTCGATGAAGAACCTCAATACGGTCTAAATAAGAAAATCCCCAAATTTCACAACCATACAATAAAATTGGAAGAATCGTCTTTTCAAAGAGATCATACTGAATATCAACGGGTAATGACAACTTTGTAGTTTTTGCAATCAAAGCAAACATAGAATTTCTGGCCTGATCTACTTGTTTCTTGATTGCTTTGTTTAAAGAACCATTAAAGATGTAGGTTGTACCCAATAAACATTATCATCAACGACCTGAAGCTTTGCATTGCCAATAGTAAAGACAAGAGGTTTTCTTAATTGGCCTCTTAAGAAAATGACCATCTTGTCTTAGCAGTTTTCACAGTCAAATGTCACATATTTCAATAATCATAAACAGCATTTAGGGCTAACCGCAAATCATTGGGAGAATCAGCCATAACAACCGTACCATCAGGGTACAACAAAACATACATCTCTACAAAAAAATTGTATATCAGTATCACGCAATACTCTTGTTAATTCATAATTAACAAAGGAAAGACCACTGTAATATTTACTCACGAAAAATTCGAAGTCATTCAGGTAAATATCAAACAATAAAGAGGATAAATTCTCACCCTGCCTTACACCAGCATTACACTTGAAAAAGTTAGACAATTTAGAGCCTTGTTTCACACAGGATTTGGCATTTTCATAAATGTTTTAAACCACACGAATAATGTTCCAATTGATGTTATTAGCTAACAACTTGCTCCACAATGAAGACCTGTCAATAAGATAAAAAGGCTTTTTTTAATCTACAAAAGCACAGTATAATCTTTTCCTCTTTGAAAGATAAAGATCACTTAATGAATGTAGAACAGAGATGTGGTCAGTTGTGGTATAGCCCTCACGAAACACAGTCTGTTCTCCACCTATAATACTCATTTTGTCCAAATAAAATGTAAGTCTTGAATTGATACAGGCTGTAAGCTACTTTCCCATGTAACTAAGTAAAGTGATGCTACGATAATTATCTGGACCATTAACAGACCCTTTATTTTTATAAGTAGGTAGAATAATACCTACGCACCACTCAGCTGGAACAAGTCCTGACGAGAGAATAAGATTAAACGCCTTAACTGCAAGCTCCAATACATCCTCAGGGCAATTTTTCAAAAATTCGTTGATTACGTTGTTGACACCACTTGACGTATTATTTTTCAACTTTTTAGCAACTTGCTGCACTTCATCAAAAGTGAAAGGCTTATTTAAAATCCATATTAATGGTATGGGTTTGGTTGAATGGGTTGAAATTGCCTGTTTGCTCAGACGTCACTTGACTAAGCTTTTTAAAATTACTCATGGATGTGCTGAGTGAGATTGCGCCTTTAGAGCTACCTGAGCAAGAACCAAAAACATTCAGAATACTCCAATAATCCTTCGGGTTATGTTTTTTCTATGTCCTCAGTTTACTGTGAACATTGGCATTGTAATTTCGCTCACACTTTCTAACAAACCTTTTATATACAACAGCTTTGTTTTTAACTTTCAACTCACAACGCTGCTTTTCTACACCGCTATTGGTTTTCCTGATATTGTTAAATGTATCCATGTACTCCCTTTTTTAATAATAATGATCAGTTTTTATATAGCGCTTGCACTGAGCGAAGTCAGTCTCAAAGCGCCTTATTTTCACAATCTTTGTTAAAACATGGCCTGCTTTGGAACCACCTAGTGGTATTAACCTTCCTTTCTGAGATAGGCTTACGCATGCCTAACTCCTTCGCAGGATTGGTAAATGAATTATTCAATTTCAATGACAACGAATCAATATCAGCTTGCTTGAGAGACTGCAAGGACATCTTGATATAGGAGTTTGATGAGGTCATCGACTGCCTTAATGTCATCATGCAGGAAACCATCCTTATTATCACTGAAAAGATCATGATTTCAATAAGTTTTAAGTAAGGTGTAAGTAGGTGTCTCAGTATCCTCACAATGATTGACAATATTACTCTGAAGATCATCATGAAATTCAGGCAAATCACTAGCAAGCTTATTTTTAGAGTTAAAGGTGATGCAAACTCGAGCATGAATATCAGAAAGGCAACAGTCAAAATCATCAATGTCAAAGTTAGTGATAGTAGGGAGCAGAGACTTAGATACAATGGCATAAGCCTTAGGCTTAAAACAGGTGTACTTACCTTGGTATGCTTCACTACAAATCTACCATTTACAATATTCAGATTACAACTCTTAAACAAATCAATTAATTACGTTTCATTATTGTTACCAATGGTGTCCTTGTTATAACTTCTTTCCTTCAGTACTTTAATTTAAAGAAAAATGAAATCATCAGTGCATTTAGTTCTTGAGTTAAAATCACCAAGAAGAACAAATGGTAAATCAAAAAGTGAAAGAGAGTTAATGTGTAGAATATCATCAGAGATGGAGTCAAAAAGATCAGCAAAATGATAGCGTGAGCCTTCCGGTGGAATATAAACACTGCCAATGATGAGTTCAATACCATAAACAATTTTATCTACGAGCAACCACAACATACACTCAGATGAGGTATTCTCGATAGGAGTAACATCGTTATAGATCTGTCCTTGATTAGAGCACCCAGCCCTTGTCTGTCACCTAACCTGTTACCCTTTGCCTTAGGTAGTTGAATAAGTGCCTTATATCCCGGGATATCATCATCATTTATAATATAAGTCTTAGCTTCACTAATACAAATAATATCAAATTTTGCTTAAGAATACCATGGCTAATTTTACTAGAAAGATCATAGTTATTAAGGCTGGCAAAATTTAATGTTTTATTTGGCTGTTCAAGGTTAATAGAACAATAATTGTGATCCATGGTTAATGGGTCTCGCCTGTCCAAGACGTTGAAGAGCAGCCCCACATCTTTTATCTTTTGCTCAGACCAACCTAATGATATGAAATCATCAGCTTTGTCGAGGTCATTCTTGTTTTCTTTACCCTCTTTGAATATAGCAGTAAAGATACGGCCATCGATGGTCCACACTATGCAACCAGGTTCTTTCCGAAGTTCTTTGCAAAGTTTTGCTCGTAATGGTGTAAGGTCCTCATCTAAAAATACATCAGTACGGTTAGCTTTTGTATGAAGCATCTTTTAGTTCTTCAAAATTTGAGACCTCACATCTCTACGAACAAACTTGGCGATAATCTGGCGCGGAGCATTGTGACGGTTTTGACTGGGGCTTTGACAACGTCCATCTCTATGTGAAACACTGATATCAGACAATAAAAGTTTTATCCTAACCTCGTTTACCACGCCTCTGATTCTACAATACCACTAATGCGGATAGATTCTCTCCTACCATACTGTTCCAGGTTATCAAGCTCTAACCTTTGTGATTGAACAGCAGCCTTCAAGTTAATAATGCATGGATTAGTATCTAACATTGCCTGTTGTACCAAGAACAACTAAGGAGGCTGCGCTTGCTTTAACTTGGGATGCCACAATTTCACTAATTGCAGGTACAATACTGACCATAATTTTCTTCACAATTTCAGACACAAATTCTGACTGACTTTTGGTGGGGATACTTAATTCAGGGCCGGCGTTAAGGGCTGTTGGCCTTCAGCATGCTTAACAGGTTCAACATCCACATCTAAGTTAGCTTTGATAGCCGCGCTGACGACTTAATCAATAACCTGATCGAATTGATCGATAAACGACATATCACTTACAGTTTCAACTTCAAATTGTACTGCTGCCCCTGCCTCACTGATATTGCCAAACAACAGATTAGACCTACAGTATTTCTTTGGGTTCAGTGGACGAGTAGGTGTTGAGTCCAATTCAATTCTCTGGCTCGCCATAGTTAAGGACGAAAGTAGTATGCATTGAGGTGTAACGTTAGTCGGTTTTGTACAACCAGTACACACGTACAGACGTGGACTACGTGTTAGACAACAGGGACCAGTTTGTATCCACTACCAATTTCAGAACAGTTTCGGAAATAAACGATACAACTAGAAATGAAAAGTGTATACCTAATCACCCAGATAAAAGCCTTGCTTGGTAGATGATAGGCAGTCCACAACAACCCATTTGTCTGAGTAAAAAGAAACGTCTCCCAGCAGGCACACATGTACACATCGACAGTTCAGGAAAGTACGTGTGTTTGACGTTGCTGAATATCTCTCCCGATGAGATAACGAAATTTACGGCAAAAGATAAGTTTCCGTCGAATAGATCGGAACAACACTTTTTGCATGTGAAACATATTATTTGCAGGCGGCATTTGCTCACGCATTAAGCTTATTTAACATTCATGATGTTTTACTAAACATACCGTTGATAGTTGTTTTTTGCAGAATTGCATTGCGTATTACAAGTGTCACGGCGGCCCCTATACATGGGCTGTCAAGAAGGCAAAGGCTGTATTACGTTACGGCGTAAAACTCAGGCATCTAGCGCCTTCGGCGCTACAGCGCTCTTGCGAGCGTTAGCATGCACATCATTGGTGTAGGTATAGGAGTTTGGTATCTATGCTGACATAATATCTTTGATAACATACGACTCCGTTCGCTTAATGAGGAACTCTGGCGTATAAAGACCATAATGCTTGTGGAATATTAAACCTGCATTCACGTAAACAATGGAGAAAACGTTTACGCTTTCCGCGGCGATTGCAAGTTTTCGGTACTTTGTAACGAACATTTTAACTAGTAATATTGTGATAGATAGGTGACAGGTGACATACTGTAACTCCTCAACCCACCCCCTACAAAATAATGTGTCTTAAAACGTTATTTAGACGATTTTATTTTGGGTGCTAAAAAAACAATAAAAGAGAAATGCCTACCCTGCCCTAACAGTATTTATTGACTAGAGTCTAAGGTCAAAATGGTGGAACGTCCATCCATGGAGGCAAAAGAAGGTCCAAATTTGCAGTGTCTCGACCAACCAGTCGTTTCTTCCTTGCGTGTACTTTTCTCTAACACTGGGGTGCGCTGAATTAATCTCAGCTTTTTAAATACAGCGCAAGTATTTTGGTGCGCTCACAAAGGTTATCAGGTTATTAGTATAATCGACTAACGTTTGTGCGTGTACGCTTGCGCGTCCTTAAAAGCCCAAGTCAGCGCTAACCCGCGCGTACTTTTGCCAGTCATATTGCCCATATATAAGTTAAGTGGCAATAGTTGCGTTCGCGTTCAAATATGCACTGCGTTTTGTTTTTCTTTTACAAGCAGCTGTCTAACCAGTCAGTGTGAAATTCTGTACGTTTGGCGTTATAGATTTTTGCGTAAGATTTTTAGTTCAAGGAGACACATGAAGGTGTCTTTTATGTGATTCAGTGTATAACAGCTGTAAATGACGACGGGGGGGGGGGGGGATTAATTGATATTACAGTATTCTGGCATATCTTCCGTTTTTAAATCGCAATTTGCATTTTAGCCTATCTTTTCTTCAAATCATTGAACGAGGCCTGGTAATACCTTTATTATTCGCTCATTTGACTTCTCCGTATGTTCAACTGATGTTCAATAAAAGTAACTTGGGGCTGGCTGCTCTTGGTAGCTTCAACTCTGCTGTAAGGCACAAGGGTTACGTCGGTGAATAAACGTTTGTTTTGGAGTTAAAGGAAGCTGAATGGATCAGATTGAGGGGCGAGGATATCGTTAGAAGGAGTTGCCAGAAAGTTGAACGATTGACTTCTTATTTTTTGACAAAATTTACAACTTTGATGCATGAAACTTTATTAGACCATAAGAAACGAGAATGTTGAAAAACGGACAAAGAAAGAAAATGAGGCGAAGTGTGGGAAGGTGATAGGGAGGAAGACATTGGAGAAGAAAGTAGAATGGAACCTAAGATAAGTATTGAAAAATGGAAACCGGGGAAAAAGGTGTTAGAGAGAAGGTGGCACGTAAGGGGCAGGAAAAGGGATAGAACTTAGAAACAGTGTGCTACTAACAATATTTGTATTAGCCTATACGGAAAATTGTAGGGTAATGGATTAGAAAGGACAAAGGACATTTTTGAAAATTACTCAACATCATAGTGGCTATCATAATCGTCATAACAACAATTATCATCAGAGAAAAACACCATTACCCTTGTCTTGTCTTGAAGGCAGCACAGACGCCTGACTCAGTAAATACCATATGCTCAAGTGTTTTTAATGGTTACTTATGAAACAGATCTTGTCAAAATGAGTCTGTACACTTTACACCATTGAGAGATTTTTTACTGAGGTTTCAGATTCAATATGCTAAGGTAACGAGTTTCAAAGCCTTGTAGCTCCTAGATAAAACCAGGGGTTCATGAAGTGAGAATTCGTTCGGCAAGAACAAGCTTAGACTGAACAAGTCTGAAGACCGCAGATTAAGATGAAGCTTGAACACATAAATAACTTTCACAAGGTAATTTAAAGCCAGACCCTGTAAGCAACGGTACACTATAATAGACACAAGATCTTGAACGACATATGGGACTTTTTCGGTATCCAATGTATTTGAGTTTGTAAGAGTTGGTGATATGAGCCCCCCGCCCCCACTTGACTTTGGCTGCCGTGACTCTACGGACACTAAAGTTTTAAAATCTGTAAAAGGGAAATAATTGACGTCCATCGAGCAACGCATTGCCCAAGTCAAGCTTTGATGTAATAAAATCCAATGGCGTAGGAAGCAGAGAGGGGGCTGGGGCGCAAGACTTCAAGCGAAATTTGTGGGGGCGGAAGTATGCTTCAGCCCGCTACTTTCCAATGACAAAAACCCTTTATTTGTCTCTCTTGTAAGAAATGTCAAAAATTTGCAGTAATTTACCTAAAAATTTGTCCAAAATGATGCACCAAATTGCATCTAAGAACCCTTAATAATCCAAAAATTTTCCAACCGGGAGAGGGACACTCCTCCCCTTGGACACTTCCCCGAGGACCGCGATCCGAAACAAGGTTTAGCCCGCAGTCTCGAACAGCTTCCTACGCTAATGATAAAAGCTTCAACCAAATGAATAAGAAAAGCAATAAGAATATTGTTATTCATCATAAAGTTAAAATATTTTAACATGGAAGAACGTCGTTTAAATTATATAGCTGATGTCTGACATAAAAGTATGCAATGAATCTTTTAGTATATTTGGTTTTATTGAACCACCCACCATCGAGGGAGTCAATATATGTAGAGTATGAGCTCTATACAGGTTAAAAACATGGAGGTACCAAGATTAATAATTGAACCCATGGGTCTACTTTTACTTTTTGTAGATACATGGTTAACATGTGCGAAGGAAGGAAAATAGTTTTGCAGGAAACCAGCAGAAAATGGACAAGCTTAATAAAATTAGTTGCTTTGTGAAAGTTCTATTTCCGCCATCGTGGTAGACCCGTATTCTGCAAAAATATCTTGAAAAATACCTTTTGAATATTTAAAACAGAATATGGTGAGAGGTTAGGTTAACCTGTGCCAAAAGTACTTTTAATGTTTATTTTTCTTTTTATTATAATATATTGACATTATTATTGCATTGGCCGCCATTTAGCCATCTTGGTAGACCTGAATTTCAAAGAAATATTTTGAAAGATAATTTTGAACTATTTATCATAAAATCTGTCTAGATATTAAGGGCAACTGTGCCAAAAGCGTTTTCAGTGATTTCTTTTTCATATTATTCTTATACATTATGATCGTTCTATTGGCGGTGTTTTTTTGTTGTTTCCGCCATCTTGGTTAGGCTGGAGTCCTGCATTTAATCATGCTTTGAATTTTAAGTACAATATTCTATAAAGATATATAGGATTTTCAATCGAAATATATTTTAATGATTATTTTCTATGATGTGTTTGTATTATTTTTAATTATTTTCTTATTTTTATGGGGAATTTTTACTGTACTGTATTTACTCTTTCGGCGCTTTTCCGCCATATTGGTCGAGGAAGTACTCTTGTGCCAAGGATTGTCATTTTCATCTTTAATTATGAAATATTAATTTACATCATTATGAATTGGCATTGTGGAAATTTGCATGTTTTAGACAATTTTTGCAAGTATTTCATTCAGTTTGGCGGCCATTTTGTATTTCCGCAATTTTGGTTAACCCGAATTTCGCCAAAACAGTCCCAAAATTTCATTGTGGAATTATGTATAAATTTGATCAAATTTAAAAACTAGATGTCTAAAAAACTTTTCTGGAATATTTACTTTTATTACTGAATACAAATATTAATAATTTTGCGCCATTTTGTTGTAGGCAGCCATTTTGAATGAGTGAGACCCAAAGTACTTATTGTTACCACAAGATTTCATGTTTAGGGGACCATAAGATTTTCAAAACATATAGGGTCGGAGAGTTTTAGAGGTGCCTGTAAAGTGCCTCTGGCCCATGGCCTAGTTTAGTCGGGCTAAAATTCCATTAAATATTCCAGTAAAAAGCATGATTTCGAAGCCCCCTGTCCATTTTGTGATGAAAGTCACCATAAGGCTTTGTCGGGCTAACGAGGGGAAATAACTCATAGTTATGTGATACTTTTAGTGATTCAAAATTTAAAGGGGCTTCAGAAGCATTGAACTTTGGCCATTCTTCATCATGCCATTAATATTCAATGAGTTTCCTGTCCAAACCTATGCGTACTCAAATTCGTTGTGAGACCGGTTGTTGTAAATGCCATGTCGGCTGTCGTTAATATACGAACATGCCATTTGAGAGCTACCTCCCATAATGTCCGTTATTGGTAAACAACGTGACATCAGAGCTTCCAACTGTCTAGGTGAAGGAAGCATTGTTTTCCTGAATCCACACAAATTCTTTATGAGGCATCTTACCTTAGATGAGCAGTGCCTTCGTTGGCCCCTCACATCAGCTCTTTTCTCTTCCCATTTCCATTGCTATTATAACAAATCTTTTACATGGTAATGTGGTAAATGGAACTTCAGGTAAAAATTATACAAGCCTTTCAGGGATATGCTACTGATGTGGAGCTTCACTGTTTTTTACTTGGGCGAGCGGGGCGGAAAAAAATATTAACCTAGTGTTCCTATTTAGGCCAAGTTGTGAGCCCCAGGTCAGAAGAAAAACGGAGAATAAGTTTGAGTTGCCTTCTTATTCGGTCTGACTGGTTTTGAAAAAGACTTATTAGTTTTTTTTCTTTTCTTTTATTTTTTTCCGTCTGCATTTGTTTTTCCGATGCGGTATGTTATAAACAGATAAAGGGAAGATGTAGATTACAACAAATTTGAACGTTTGATGGTGCACTTAAATACACCGTGGAATAATTTAATCAGTGTCACTATCACGGATTACTCAACCTTTGTTTGGTGAATATTGCACATATCTTGAAATGTTGATTTTTGAGTAGGATTTTAACCTGTTGACAACTTAGAAAGGAAAAAGTTAATGAATCCGTTACCACAATCTTGATTGAATTTAAAGAGAGTATCTAGAAAGCGGAATGTAGGAGGTAGCGGCAGAACCAGGAACGGTCTTATCGCTCATCACATTTTGAAATAATACAACTGAAAACTACATCTGGTTTTCTTCTCAAGTTTCCATAATCCCGGCAATCTAAAAGGCATTTCGCCTAGCAAGATGTCTCTCCGTGCGCCATGCGTAGTAACTGTAGCAATGAATGGCGCTCTATAGATTATCACAAATGTCGCTTTTCGGAGCTACACTCCCTGCATTAGTTTAATACTGTATGATCTCATTCTTTTTCCCTAGGTCCAGCGAAGCAATCTGGGAGTGTCCTTTCTTTGGAAAGAAATTTGTAAGCTTCGCCATGGGCTGATGGGCGTCCCCTTTTTACAACTTCCTTTAAAAGGTGCAGTTACACATTAAGAAGGTGACTGAAGTTGATTCAGTCATATGAATTTCAAATTATTATCTTTTTTGTGGGATTAGGGCAATTATTACGGTTTGTGGAAAATGATGTTACTCATTGCCTTCAAAAATGGGTAACTTTCAATAATGCGACAATCGTTAATGCAGTCCAATTTATTGTGTTATGCAGTAATCTTATTTCAAGGCGTGGTGAAGGTTGCCATATGATTAAAGCAAAGTGGTGGCTAATTTTTCAACAACATAATGATCACTTCACAGCTGTTCTAAAAGTAGTGCTATTTTTGCATGACGAAACTTAACATAGACCTTTTAGTTTCATTAAGGGAGGAAGCCCCCTCACCCAGACGACAGCCCTTCCCTTTCATCTAGCCAAAGAGAAAGACAGTTATAGCAAAATTAGAATTCCTAAATGTATAATCATTTCAAACTCCTATTATACAGTTTCGCATTCCACAAAGCCTTCTGACGTTGGCTTGTTTCAAATGGGAATGTTATGATCCAAGATACAAACCAGACAAAACAGTGTGCAACCGGCTTATCTTGCGTGTATGTCACTAGGCAGAAATTCGTCAGGAGTTTATTAAGCCCGGGTCACACCGCCACGACTACCTACGACCCAAAAAGACTTCTCTCGTCGGAGACAATTTACATAAATCGTAGACATTCTGGCGCCTTCCTTAACCTACGAAAATACCATGCCACACCGCTCCGACTATTACCGACGGTGCGTCTAAGCCAGCAGTGCATGTAGGGCTCCACCAATTATTCCTCCTTGGACATACACCTCGAAGTTGGCACATTTTGTAGCCTGGACCCTTGTAGAAGTTCTCAACAGGTACGGGCTCACGAGTAGGCCTTTCATACTGTTCAAAATATATGTACCAAGTCCTTTGGAAGTTTCAACTCACGGTTCGAGAGCTTCTTTAAGGATGATGATTTTCCGACGGCTTCACACTTCACGAATGTGCCGGATCGGGAATTACATTTTCTTCCCTTCATTTTGCATCGAGAGTAGGGTCTCTTTTATTTGCTATGCTACAACACTCCCATTACAAACGTGAAATCTATCCTTTTCATGACCCATGGTCCCCACTGTGCCATCTCCCATCTTCCAAATAGGAAATGTGTTGGAAATGTGCTATGTTTGTACACTTGAGTGGTACGCTGCCTGTAACCCTAGCAGGAGAAAAAGAGAGTATAACTTCCAACACTCGTGGCCCAACTGTACTATTGCAAATGTAACCTACATGTTTGCATTCTGACAAACTTCTTCAGAACGCGCTGGAAAAGTCAGTTACGTCCCAAAAGGCGTTAAAAGTCTGCAACCGAACCCGGTCAAACAGAATCATTCAGTACACACAAAGGCGTTATTATTATTATTATTATTATTATTATTATCATTATCATTATCATTATCATTATCATTATCATTATCATTATCATT
>WURT03075449.1:0-10157 GCA_009936505.3 Holothuria glaberrima | reverse complement strand
TAAGAAGTGCTATCTTAAGAAGAGTCAGTCTTAAAAAGATGTAATAACGCTTTGTACTCTTTAATATTATGATAAAGTTTGCCACATCTCAATTGTTGATTGACAAGTTAGACCATATGTAATCAGATATCATACTATTTTAGTAGCTTTCAACTGTGTGCTATCAGTTACACTATTTCTTCTATTATTTTGGTCAATGCCTTTCTTTTTTATTCTTTACTAATAATCATCATTTCTTTTCCAACAAAAATGATACGGCTGTAATTTAATTGTGTTAATCGCCTGACAAGAGAAATAGACAAGTTTATCCTCATCTCGCAAAGGGCAAGGACTTATTTGAGACAGATAAAAATCAAGAGCAACTTACCGTCCATCCTCCAGAACCCTCACTGTTTTCACAGTAGACCTCGAAAGGTTCAGGATATCCATCTGGTTTAATAAGATGCAAGCCACTTGTGTTTGTAAAGGAACAATGATTTTGAACTTCCCTGCAGTCTCTGGGATACTCGGGCCGTTGATAAAAGAAA
Organism: Holothuria glaberrima; assembly: GCA_009936505.3. NCBI lineage: Eukaryota > Metazoa > Echinodermata > Holothuroidea > Aspidochirotida > Holothuriidae > Holothuria > Holothuria glaberrima. The sequence continues at coordinate 9,630 of WURT03075449.1, read as the reverse complement.
TATGAAGAAGCTATAGAGAGGAGAGGTTGGTGCTGCTATTAGAAGCAATTCGTGGGTGTGATTTTAAGTTTTAATAGTTTCTTTTTTTACAATACTCTAAGTTATGGGAAATTCATGTTTCAATTTATTTTGGCCAAACAGTTCTGATGAATTTGCACTATAAGGAAAAATTTTAAGTTGAGAATTTCTTGTATATTGCTCACTATCAAAACTTAAATTAGCTTTAAACTTACCTAAATTGTTTTCATCAGTAAGGAGATTTTCAACCTGTGTGTTAACAGAAAAATGAGACATTATAGAAGTATCTCATTATAGAAACATGGTAAAGTTAATTAAGTACGATTGCTAGAGGGGGAACGGCTTCTCAAGTCTTTACATTCTACTTTAATAAATGTAGATTTTGTTACATCAGGTATCATTGCAATTACACAACTGCATCCGCATTTTTTCATAACCAAAGGAGCGTCAATATTTTAAGTAGCTTTGCAAGATACTGTACAAAGCATGTGTGCGGCTAAAGTAAGGTCTTTGCAAATGCCGAAATAGGTTACTGCTCAAAAGCAAATTGACGATATTTTAACCAGAGAAGAAATTAAAAGACAACTCTCATAGAAACGAATTGCCAGTAATGGACCTAGTCCAACCAAAATTAATTTCATTGTTCTCCCAATTGGCAGTGCCAAAACATTTTCCTTATATAAGATGTTTTCTAGCCAGTTTAAAGAAGAAATCTCGCAAGATTAAACGATCGCAGTGTGAGATAGAAGACCCAATGACCAAAAGTGTCCAACAAGTGTACTTAAGAATGATCAGCATTTGGTTGACTAATATCTTTGTGTCCGATATTTGAACCTAGCTCTATTGACGTTGACTAAAATCATATTAATAATGATTTGAAGCTCCTTTCATAACAACATAATCCCAATACAAAGACCATAAACAATATCGTTCTAAGTAAGGGAGGTGCTTGTTAGAAGCCAATCTTTTATCAAAGCTTTCAGCACAATTGCTGCCAACAAAAACGTTGTTCAAGTCAAAGAACTTTCTTAATTTGATCTCCTCATCAATGACATACAGTATCAGAAAGCAAATTAAAAAAAACAGTCTTCACTGAAGTCAACTAAAGTGTTATTTATTATGACCAGGGAGGTAGAGAGAAGAAGATACAAATCTGTCAGACGATGAGCATTTGAAAAAGATTTAATTCTGTTCAAGAATCAAAATTTCATTGACTTTTCTCTTTGTTCCTATTGCTAAGGTTATGGTGACTTAAGCCAGGCTGATAATTTACTCTTTTTTAAACCAGTAAACCCGAAACATAGGTCTTTGTTTAGACATGGTTTGCAGTGAGGTTGGTCCTCGCCAATGGCTACGCTTTAACCACGACTTTCAGTAAAATGACCATTCACAAACGTTTAAATAAAGCACTTCTTTTGCGCACCCACGATTTTAGCACGCTATCTGCTTGATGCATCGTTCAAGCCTACAAATTTTTCCCACTCTTGAAAAAATTTCTTCCCAGTAAGAAACATATATGAAAAGGAGGTTCTGAAAAATTCATCTGGTTAACTGAAAGGAGATGTATTGTAACAACTACCAACGAAATGTTAAAATTTCACACTTTTGCAGGATGACTGGCAACAAGAAGTTGTCGAGCTCAATTTAAGGAGTAGTTCATATCATTGCTATTTTGACAATGGAACACTGATTCTAGTTGATTATAGCTTTGAGATTGGAATTTTAAGCAGAACCGCAAGATTGTTATTGGAAATAATGGTGGCTTTTAAGAGTCCATAGCATGTTGGATCTCTATCTTAACATATCTTAGGCAGGACGAGTTGCCCACTACGATGCAAAGTTAACGATGAGATGACAAATGCAGTTGGGGTGTATTAAAATCAATAACTTTGAAAAAGTTAAACCTCTGGAAAACGTAAAGTTAACGCAAAAAACTAAAAAATTTATAAGGCTCCTATTGCAAAATACTGAGTCCGATCGTTATTTACATTTATCATAAATAGGCGTTTAAAAATCGACCTTATGCATGATTGTCACAATTGACCTTATATGAGGGCTGTGGGCTATGAGGGCTGCTTGTCTGCGTAATTTGCATGTAAATGTGGAGACCACGAGTATAGCATCCCCAAGGTGATTAGCGCTTGGGCCTTGGCAAGTCTTCTATTGTATTTGGTTAACCAAGGAAATACAATGTCTCAGTCGTGTGGTTAAGAGAGCTAGTTACTTGGTTTGCAGAATCTAAGTCGCAAGGGCGTGAAATACAAGGCACTTTGAAGTAAACATGTTCCGATACTCAGGGAGTGACAAATCGGGCCGCACCATGTCGGCAGCGTTGTACTCTGTTTTAATAAGTATTGTATTGGTCCGACTGTTTTAACGGTTGAGATGGTGTATTCTGCATTTATGGAATTGTCAAGTGTGAATATCACTTTGTTGTTCATTGTTAAATGGAAAATGCAGTCACCCCAATCAGAATTTTGCCTGTCCCGTCACTCTAGTTCATGAAAGGCCTATTTTGATCACGTGACAATATTTTGGGAGAAATTGTGAAATTTGTCCTTGCTTTAAGTATTGTTTGTAATAGTTATGTTCAAAACGTCTTCAGAGGTGCTTTTAATGCAATAAAAGGAGATGAACAAGAATTTGCCAATTTTTCAAAGCGAATTTCGGTTGACCATTGAAATTTTTAAAAAGAAAAGTAAATATTGCTTCAGTATTGCTGGTAAAGATGAGTTCAAGTAACGAAAACTGTTAATGGATGAGTTTAGGAAGTATGAGTTTTTTAATGGTCGATAAACGTTTGCATGAAAATTATAGGGAGTGATATTTACGTTTAAGCTTCATTCATTAACCGTATAGATGACTCGCGTTGACAGTCCAACGCAAGGCAGAGGATTCCGGTACAACCTAGCAACTACGCAAAGCACAAAAATGGAACAGAACTGATGTTATCATGATATTCAATTGAAAAGGAACGAACATACAGTTAAATGGACATTTGTGTAGTCTAGAGGGGGCTTTAGGTTATCCGTTTAGAGAGAGAGTATTGTGAATTAATTTAAAGAACCGTGCCGCACGGGAGATTCAGTCATAATTCAATTTGTTATCTAACTATATCTTTTTCTTTTCTTTTTTTTTTTGGAGTCTTTCAAACAAAAGAAATTTCTTTTATACTTAATGTATTTAATATAGTATTGAATATAGTATATACGGTTCAAGAAAACCATCAGAAATTTTGTGTTTATAAACGATTTACCATCACAGGCTGCCTCGTGACTATGACGAGCTATTGTTTTAAACAAAAGAAATTCTAGATATAATGGCATATGTCTTTCTTTCGAATGTTTGCCCAAAACTGTGAGTTTTTGGTTACGTTACTGTTAAATGGTCAGCAGACGTTGTTCATATCTTATATGTCTCAATGAATGACTTTAAGTCAAATACGACTTGGGCTACATTTGACTTAAAAACTATGATCGTACGTTTTAAGTAGCTTTATAAACGGTGCAGTTTTTATGAATTTTCTAAATAATGTGAGATCATCAACCATTCCAATTTTGTGAGCAGTACTTAAAACCCGATTTCAATATTTTACTATCTTAAGAATGTTAACACGAATTTGAACAATGCAAGAAAAGGACTTGTATCTAATTGATACATTTTGCAAGTGTAAAAAGCAATCAACATTTCAAACAATGTTTTGTGTGTACTTACAAATTAAGTTTATGATAGTTCAAAGTTAGGCTTAATGCATTTCCTATTTGATCAAAGAGCTTTAATTTTTATAACTATAACGAAAAAATTGTCTTCTATACTTGAAGGAGTATTTATGCCTTGTTTTGTTTGTTTGTTTGTTTTTTGTTTTTTTTTTTGTAAAGTGTTTAATATTCTATATCTGGAGATACTTATCGTATACCCAGACGAGTCTGTTTTACGAATGTTATCTATAGCTGTGGCTATCGTTAAAGTTGGATCTATAATAAAATTTATCTACTTTGCATTTTGAAATGTTGATAATTTCACAATATTCCGTTTTGAAATTGTTTCTGAAAGTAGATCGTAATGATAAGAAAATTAAGATACAGTACTCACTTCTTGATTTGCAAACAAAACGTTTGCTGTCCACAGAAAAATGACAAGTCCGGAAAATATCTGATGATGATCCATTATGACAATCTATGGAGATCTTCACTTTCTCATCGACTGAAAAACACTGATCGAATCGAAGAAGCTAGAGACGATTGCTTCCTTTACCGGTGTGAGACCACGATGAAAGTTCTAGTGTATGGTAGACGGTACGGAGCTTATCACTTCTGAACTTGTCAATTTGACCAATGTGTGTATGCGCAATACGAAAAGCTCTACAATCCAAATGACTGCCGCCCTCTGTTTCAAATATTGATCTGAAATGTGGCAACGACGGGTGTGGGCATCCTTATCAGGGATCAGAAACACAAAAGCAGTACAAATGCGGGATCGCTTTGTTTTTGAAACTTCAAAATAATAGTTAACCTCTGTTTGCTTGGCAAGCGAAGAAACGATAAAAGAGCAGTTGAAAAAGTGGCTCTAAAGCTTACGTTGGTTGGCTATGAATTTTGCACGGTTGGAAAGGATTTATTTATTAGAACAGTTATCCACAGGTCAACTTCAACATTAAAAGGTGTAATTTATGACAAAAAAGACTTGAAATGCGTGGGAAGTTACTGTTATTAAACCTATAGATATTTTATAAATAAAGGTGTATTGATTGGCACCATCCCACCCCTCCAGTCCCGCCCTGCTTCAGCATTTCCCAAGCACCTCGCTCTATTCCTAATGTAATATGTGTATTTTTAATATAACCTAATCAAATGAGACCTCTTACTTATTAGAGAGGGTAAAGAAGTGACGACCACGGATGAAGAAGCCTTCAGTTTGGGTCTCCACTGGACTTTTCAACGTAAGAATCGGGGGCCAGTACCACAGCCATTCTTATCTAATGTAATTACATTCTGGCCAAGAACAATGTCCTTAATCCTTTTACCTACCGTACCACCTGTAATCTTGCTATTCAGTTGACACTGCTTAAAGTTCAGGAGGACTAAAATGTTTCAGATTTCCTAAAAATAAGATGTAACCGCTGCTCTTATCAATACTAAACCAGTCAGTCTCACCAATTGACCAAGTAATAGCGTTGTTTCCCCAAAATATAATTCACTACAAAAATTTCAGGTGTTTCATCATTTTGAAAGTTTGAACGTCTGGACCAAACTGCCTGTAGCCAAGGGGACCCAACGGTGTGAATCCCCCTGAATTTCTTATCGCCCCCAGGAAAGTTTCAGGTTGCCGTTGACTTAATACATTTTATCAAATTTGGCCCCCTGAAAGATCCCCCAAACCATTTTGGCCCCTTCAGGACCTTGTCTGGCCTACTGGCCAGCGAGAACAACAAGTTATTCGTGAGCCAAAATGACTAAATTTCACTCTTTGAGAACAATTTCCCTGAAAGTAATGCTCCCATGCTGCTTTGTGTTGAACTTCCTATCATTCTGTATTTTCACACCATGGTTTTAGAGATACGAATACTCCCTGTGCTTCTAGCATAATGTTTTCCTTCAAAGAAGAGTTTTCTTTTATGACGGCCAGGGAGTTTAAGGCTCTATTATATATCGTAAGAGACTCATTTGTTTTTTTCACAATTTCATATATAAGGGCGTTCAAACTAGTGACTTGTCATTCCAAATAACAACTTCCTGCTCGTTCTAGTAGTATATCTGCTAACCTATTGTAGCAAATGACCTACTTAGCCCAAAATTCTCATCAAACAGCCACAGGAGACTCATACTTTTGAGTAAGGGAAGACTTTTTGTCAAACTTGTTATGCTCGCAAGTCAGATTTCAATGTCGTCAAATACATTTTAATATAGTTTTACATAGAGACATAAGAATCAAAGAGCGTTAATCAGTAATCCAACAAAGTTATAAGCACTTCCACTTCCCTGCGAGTTTCTTGGACTTAATGGCCTCTGCGACTCCTTGTGGAAACTGTTATTCCAAAGCGGTTTTAAAGGCCCTAAAATTTCTGCCTGAATTCATTTACGCACGCTCCAGATCAACAATGGTAACATTGTTGTTTGAATAGATTATAGCCTACTGCAACTTTTTCTGGTAGTAAGTTTGTCCTACAGAACCTCAAAAGGAGCCAAACTACAAAAGATGGGCATTAGTTAGATGTGTTTTAGAATCTCACATCTGAAAATAGCTTCTTTTCTATCCACTACTCATGTTAACTAATTTTAATTCCACTGTGTTTAAAATCTGGACAATCGTGACTTTGGTGCCTTCCATAAATGCACCCAGCGACTTGAAAACGGTTAAAATATTAGCTTGTTTCGTTGCTCACTAGTTTGCATTTACCCTCAATACCACGAAGATTCTAAGGTGGGCCTCACGCCGACATTGGGAGGTCTTGTCGTTTTGTTGTTTCTAGGTTGCTGCACTCTTTTGCTCACAGGAACACGTGCTTCGTGTTTCTTTTGCAATAATTCCCTCCATTAAAGATTCCTAAACAAATATATGCCCAGCAGACACTCAAAACACTTATATTATCCTTTCACAATGTCATACTAGAAAATAGATATAATTATAACATACCACGAAATTCGTGTGGTATTTTCAGATTGTCTTAACTGAAAACACTTTATAAGTTTTTCTCCCACTAAAACAATTTTAAATTCAATCGCGGTACTTAACCCGACATTACCCCGTCCCTGCATTCCTGTCAGACTGCCTACAAAATTTGCCAAGGCAGCTTTTCACTTTCACATTTCATGCCAAAAGAAAATTCTCTCCTTGTCATTATTGGATTGATAACGATACATTGTTGGCACAGATGCAAGCAAAGGCAGTTATAATATTGAGATTCTTTCTTAAAATACTACCCTACTCTACATCACTCCAAAGAAAGAACCTAGTCAATCAAAGAGAAAAACTGTTCAATGTAATCAAGTTCTGCAATGAAGAAAAATAATATGTCAATTCGTAAGAAGACAAACCAATAAAGACTTCTGAATGTTTCAGTTTGAGGAGTAGGAAAAACAAAATTGTGACTAATTTTGCACAGAATTGAGAAAATAAACGTTGGAAAAATGCTTCACAAGGAGTTCCTTTTTAAGAAGCCTGGCAGACCCCATACATCAGTACGACATGGCATTATATTTGTATAGTTTGTTGGGTTCAAGCCAAAAGTAATTGAATCATTTGAAATTGTTTCCGCCTTTCAAACTGGAGTGTCTTTTATCAGTTGGCATTATCAACTACGATGAGGTGTTTCGATGCAAGAATGGCAACAGATTCGTTATAGGTCCATATTTAACAAACGAGATACAAAAAAAGTTGCCAATAATGGTTGGATTATTGGACACGCTATATAAAAAGTAACAGAACACTTGTACTTCGGCATTCTGCGCATTTGACCTCAAACTGAACTGGACTTTGCGTAAGGGTGACGATGTGTTGTGATTCTTAGAGGGAGATACTTCTAGTAACAACTCCTGAGTAACAACAAGCTCCCAACATCGTGAGCAGGGTTTAAAACAAGGAACTTTAACGGAAGGGGAGACTCCGATGAGGAAGTTAATCTAGTCATTCGCAGTTGATTATAATATTGTCATGCTTTTGATGGGTTGTGAGAAATGCTTTGATATTATGTAAAGCTGGATTATCTGTGTGTCACTGTTATTGGCAGGTAAAACTGTTACTACTTTGAAATACTGAGCGAAAAAAGTAAGTGCATTATCAAGACAAAGCTTTGGGATTTGAACATAACTGAGTGCTACGGTGTCGGGCCCGTTTTACCTCAACAAAATTATTTTTGAGTTCTGTATTCTTTCTACCCATATACTAACCTGCTCATCCTGTCAAACCTTATTGTATAACTTATTTACATATCAAATAATTGTTCTGAAATGGGGATATTGACATCCTCCCCAGTATACCTTTATCTACAGTACAAAAAGTTTCACGAAGAATGAGATGTCGTATATTTACATGTGTCTTTCCCGAATTGAGGCTTTGACAACTCTAAGCAGAACTTTACTATTCACCTCTACAGTTTTCAAAGAACATTAAAAAACACATTCGGTCCATCATACCAGGAACCTCATGCATAAAACCACCACAACCTTGCAATAGATTAGCATGTAGCAAGCATACATTTGAGTAAACCAAATCCAAATTTCCTGGAATAATTTTGCCTGTTTTCTCAGGAATTGTTAAAATATAGAGGACACTACTACAGCAGCCTGCGAACGCTTACGACAGGGCCTTCCGTCTTTTTGTTTGAACATGTGACGAAAATAGTGGCGGGGGTTGAAAATCAAACCGATTTCATTTCAACAGTTTTATGTCCTTGCTAACCTGTAGTTATTTTTTATTAACGATCTCCATGGCTTTGTCAATATATTTGATTTTACAAGACAAAAGCAGTTTTCACAACATTCACCCGTCAACTCTCCATTATTGTTTACCTTCTAAAACTCTTTTAAGTATATATTATGTTTCTCATTGAAATTCACGCCAATTGATCATTTTCTATAGCAGAGGCTTGTTAGTTCCACAAGCTTGTTGAACGATAAACGAATACAGCTGGAATTTGGGGGACTTTGAATTTGTTTATTTATCAGTAATTTAACAAGGAAAACATTCAGCAGTCAGCAGGCCGGGTTTCTTTTAAAATTTTAAGAACTCTTGTGAGTTGGCGAAGAAAATGTTTTGTGTGGAAAAGAAGGAGTATAAGGAGTGAGTTGCTATTTGTCAGCTCCCTGATAAAAGTAACTGTATACAATATTTGATGAAGAGAGGAGAGATTTAAAACATTGGGAATCCACTATTAAGTGGGTCCTCCATGTATACTACTCCCGAACTACAAAACGACCTTTATGTTAACTTTAATTTCGAGATCAATTATTAGTGCTACTTCAACCAAGGGGTTTCTATTTGAAGCACCATATTGCTCCAACCCGCAATCCCTTCCCACAATTACACAGGCTGCCTAATCACCCTTACAGCGAGTGACATTCCCTTGCAATAGCCGTCCATGTTAAGCATGTTTTCTGCAAATACAATTCGGCAAATATTCTATACGGTACATGTTTTTATACCATTCTTACCAAGTCTTTCGTTGTATATCATTCACCTGATGTGGGGCGTCTTGACAAAAAATACATCCTCAATTCCGACGTCTGTTGTGCATTAAATAGGTCAATGAAAACAAGTTTGAAAAAAAAAACACAATAAGCTTTGCAAGGTAGTTAGTTGGTCAGATTGCATGGGAACCAGTCTGTTACAATGTCAGGCGTCACATAAGACATGGAGGATAAGTTGGAGTATTTCTAACATGGAGTGGCCTGAATCATTCAAACATCAATTGCTACCTTCATTTTAATGTAATTTGCAACGACAATAATTATTCAACATGGAACTTTAAGGTAGAGCCGAAGCCCGACAACCGCCCCCCTCAACCCCACCCCGATCCCCTCCGCATACATTGTTATTTAAGTACACTCTAAAAAGCGTGTTTAGGAATTAAACACATTTTTTGCCCCCACTTTGGAAACATGTTTCTATCCTAAA
>WURT03075427.1:0-13261 GCA_009936505.3 Holothuria glaberrima | reverse complement strand
AACCATTGCAACAGTTTGATGTGCTGTAAAATGATGGTTTCATAATATTTGCATCCATGTTTCAATATGCTGAATTTGACTGTTCCTTAATGTTACTGCAACATTATTTTAAACCATGTTCTCATTCATTACGATAGCGGTGTTGAAGTTAAGCCCGGCAAGGGTCCCGTGTTTGGGGTTCACGGATTAAAACATCCCCCAGGACACTGCACCTATAACTGTGTAAGGACAGATGTGTTGGTTAGGAGCGGAACATTTCACATGATGTGTACATAGCATACTAATCAACCAGCTATTCTCATGGACAAGACTGTAAGGGTGCTGTGCTAAGAGTACATTGCATAAACTTTTTCCCACCTGACTATGACAACCACGAGTTGCTCCGGTACTGTCCTCAATACCGGTTCTGTGTAACTAGCTGTACCGGTACCAAAATTTCATAGTACCGCCCAACCCTACCTTCAACACAGTAAGAAAGCATACGACTAACAAGACAAGAAAGATAACATAGTATCGACCATGATTTCGACATCTTTGTGTTTCTGTCCTATGCAACGCAGCACCTCGACCTGTATATATATATATATATATATATATATTATGTTTTCAGTGTTCAGTATGGATGCAGTAGTTATTACTCATAAAGTTTAAATCAAGAAATAGAAGAAATCAAGCAATGTTTCTAGACTCTCATTCTTGGATTTCAGTCCTTCCCCCACCCCCCCCCCCCCAAAATGCCAAATTTTAGACTTCACATGGTAATGGTGTGCCAATTAGCGAAAATTTGGGGCAAACACCAGTCTTCCACCCCCTACTGTTTGTATGTGAAAGTCTTTTCATGTATACATTATGCTTCTCTAAAGAAAACGTGTAGTTACATTAATGTAGTTGTGATCCCCTTGTAATTATTTTGTCTGAATTAAAATCTCGAGGATGACCTTCCTTACGGGAGGATTGAATAAAAGTTTTAAGTTCCAAACCAAATTATAGAAGGAATATCTATGTGATCAACTTTCAAGTTGTGTTTCTCTGTTTTTATTCTCTCAGCAACTTGGCATTGGAGCACTGGAATGTGCATGCAGATTTGTTTAGTACTAAGAATGCAAGTACCTGAAGAGAGATCAATAAAATAACTTGATTTTTAGGTAAAATAACCCACTGGTAAATTTTAAGTTACTTGCAATAAAATAATCAATTGCAATACTGTGCTTGATTTCAAACTCTTCCTACTGTAAATAGCTTAAAGGTCATAAGCAGTCACTCCAAACTTATTTTGAAATAATAGCTAAATGTCGCAAATTTGGTCTTATCTCTCTTCCAAGTATCTTTCATGATATTTTAGGACATAAATATTGCTCATATTCAAGGTAAACCAAGCAGGTGCTCCCTGTAAATTCTATAATTGAGGGAGAAAAATACTGTCCCATGTTTCTCCAGAGCCATTCAGGAAATAGGATAGCCTACTATACAATTCTTTATTGGGGTAATGGCCCCTTTAAAGTGTGTTGGTAGTGGCAGTGCTTCTGCACAGTGTATTAACTCACAGTCAGGCTTCAAACATCCTTGCAAACATACTGTATCAAAGTACTCAATACTTGCCAAAGAATAGGTTTACTACTCAGTGAAGATTCTTTACTAAAGGGAGATGGCAGTCACCCCAAGTTTACTTTTAAAGTTTGCTAAATCTTACAAATCTCTTCCCATTTTGCTCACAAGTATCTTTCATTGTTTCTGTATACAAACATGGAATACTGAAGGTAAACCAGTGAGTTTTTCTCCATGAATTAAACAAATGAGTAATAAACATATTGTCACATGATTGATAAGAGCCATTCCTGAACTAGGATGACAGGGCACACTCTTTCAAATTGGGGGGACTGCATTTTCCCTTTAAAGTACTTTGGTCTTAATGTATATTAGTATGAGAGGAAAAGTGCTTGAAATACATTTGTAAATTGTTGTAGGCTACTGTGGTATCATAGCAAAGAAACATGACACAAACACGAGGAGACAAGGGAGTAAGGTAACCTTCATGGTGTATTGACCAAACCGAACTGAATTAGTGAGCAACTGCTTGTACAAAACAAGGGTGTGGTAGAATTTCATTCTCTAATTACGTAAAGGCTGAAATTGCTAAAGTAATTATGCAAATACGACAGCTACATATAGAAAGGTTGTGGTGCTATTTTGCTGTGCAGCATTTTTTTCTAAAACTGCAGTAATTACTGGAGGCACAGTGCAGTACATGTACACATGTATACTTGAAATGGTGTGGCATTGTCAAAATGTTTCTCACTATGAAAAGTGCTTTCAGGATTTTTGAAAGTATTATATACAAAAACAAGCTATTATATACAAAAACAAGCTGCAGTACATCTTTATAAGTCTGTACTGCATTGCATCATGTAAGGGACTATCTATTAGATACCATGGTAGTACAGGTACAGTACTAGTAATACTACAGTATTCAAGATTTAGTGATAGACCTTACAGACTGCTCTACATAAAACCTTCATATTCTATGTAAAGCTCTGGGTCTATGACCTGGAAGTTTATTCCATCTTAAGGTTAAGTCATGTAGAAATAATGCTATAGAAGGCTTTGTGAGTAGCTTTATGACAGAATAAAGAAGCCACATCACCTGCTTATAGACAGGTAAAATTTGTAATCAAACATTTCTTAAGGCTAAAAGAGACCCATACTTGTAAGATGGATTACCTTACGGAAGAATTCTTTCAATCTGTAAATTTGCCCTTCTCAAAATGTCATTATTGGGTTGATTCTCTGTTGGAAAACCGAAGACAAAAATTAGGCAGAAGATTGCAAATAGATGGGAGCTGCAGGGCTTCAGGAAGTTTATGAAAAGAAGTCAACAAAGTAACCCCTGGAACTAAATTATCTCCTGCTGGTGGAAAGAAATCACTATTCTTGTGATTAGCTTCTTTTACTGCTACAAAAAAAAAAAAAAATCCAAACTTGCTGTTTTGATTTGGTTTAATTTTCTGTTTTACTGTGTGGTATATTAACTTTAGTATCACTGTAGATCTATGAAACTGTTCTGAGGTAAACCAAGGTCAATGGTGGTCTGAAAATCTTGGAAACAATCTTAAGTATATGTATCACATCCAGAGAGGAGAATGCATTGATTAACATGGGATTTTAGTTGTATACAAAGAAGTTATTAAATTGAATCTGACCAATAAAACTTAATTTTCAGATTTACAGTAGTATTGTACCTGTACATACTTTCTGCCGTGCTACTGTAAAAATTTTACACATGCCCAAGACCACTGGTGAGAATGGAATTGTCCAATACACTCTTCACAAATTTTGAAAGTACAGTATATGCATTTCAGCTCATTTGTTAAATTTTGTGCTTGTTTGTGTGTGAAAGACAGGTTGTAGCAGCTAGACTGCCAGTCATTGGGAGAAAAGCCCCCCTCCCAAACAAATATGAAGGCAATGTGTAATACAGGTAGTTAGCTGTACATACTAGATCCAATCTATGTATTCATGATTGATGAGGGGATAGGGGAGTAAATGGGAGTAGGTAGGGGTAGGTCAGGAGTGACACCAAGATTTGCCAGACAGGTGGGCCAGAATATAATGGGGGTAGAAACCTGAAGCCCCGACAGCCTGATGTGGTCGAAGGGGTTGGTTAAGGGGGACTTGAAGAAATCGTGTACTTTAGCATGCCATTGCAGGGCATATATTGCAAAAAATTTGTATATAGCCTACTAGAGGAACATAGTTCCCCACTGATTTAATGTTTTTCCCGGAATCTATACTGTTAAATTGCAAAGCGCGAGAAGTGCAAGCGAAAATTTTTTGGGTAAGCCTACACTAAATGAAGTTTTGGTTCCTGGGGTTAGCAAAAGGAACCAATGTAGTCAGGTTAGGGTGTGTGTGTGTGAATGTGTGTGTCTGTGACACTGGCTTGGGTAAACTGTAAGTCAAGAAGGGAAAGTTGGACTAAATTTAAACTTAGTATATAGATCTGCCATAGTGAGAAAGTGTGCCCTATTGTTTTTGGTGGACGTCAAAGGTCATCTGTGGTCACCAGGGGTCAAACACTGAAAACGTTGTTAGCACAATATCTCAAGGTAGGAAGCTTGGATAGATTTGATACGTGGTGTGTGGATGCGTTATGGTAAGAAGTTGTATGGCGTAGCTTTTGGTGGAGGTCAAAGGTCATCTGGTGTCACCGGGAATCAAATACTGAAAACTTGTTAACACATATCTCAAGGTAGGAAGCTTGGATGTATTTCATACTTAGGACATGGATGGGTTATGGTGAAAAGATGAATCCTATAATTTTGGTGGAGGTCGAAGGTCATCTGGGGTCACTTAGGGCCAAACACTGTAAACCTTGTTTACACGATATCTCAAGGTAGGAAGATTGGATAGATTTTACACTTTTATGTGGATCCACCATAGTGAGGTGTGTCCTATTGTTTTTGGTGGAGGTAAAAGGTCATCTGGGGTCACTGAGGGCCAAACACTGAAAACCTTGTTTACATGATATCTCAAGGTAGGAAGATTGGATAGATTTTATACTTGGTATATGGATCCACCATAGTGAGAAAGTGTGTCCTATAGTTTTTGGTGGAGGTCAAAGGTCATTTGGGGTCATAGGGGTCAAACACTGAAAACCTTGTTAACATATACGTTAAGGTAGAAAGCTTGAATAGATTTCATGCTTGGTATAAAGATCCACCATAGTGAGAAGGTTTGCCCTATAGTTTTGGGTGGAGGTCAAAAGTCATCTTGGGTCACCGGGGGCCAAACACTGAAAACCTTGTTAATACAATATCTCAAGGTAGCTAGGAAACCAGTAGATTTCATATTTGGTATGTGGATGCATTATGCTGAGAAGATTGATCCTTTCATTTGTGGTGGTGGTCAAAGGTCATCTGGGGTCACTGGGGGTAAAATACTAAAAACATTGTTAAATTTTTAACACAATATCTCAAGGTAGGAAGCTTGGATAGATTTCATACTTACGGTAGTGTGTGGATGACTTATGGTGGGAAAAATACTTTTTTTGGTGGAGGTCAAAGGTCATCTGGAGTCACTGGAGGTCAAACTCGGAAAACCTTTTTAACGCAATATCTCAGTGTAGGAAGCTTAGATAGATTTTATATACAGTACTTCACATGGTGTTGCATTAAATCCAGCAGAAAACCTTAGAGTATTGTGGATTAAATTTCAGTACCATGTGAAGTGTAAAGTCTATCCCATCATTTAAGTAACTCTGCCAAAAAATTTGAAGGTCATGTAGCAGTCACCAGAGTCACAGGCAAACTTCACATTAGTTAATATTTTGTTGAATGCTCATGGCCCAGTTTCATTACATTCAGCAAGGAACCACAGTGCCCATTAGGCTCTTGTTATTTATTTAGGCATATGTATGCCAATCGTTTGGGCAGTTGGGCCCTATCTGGCAAAACTTAATTACCTTGTACTTCCCTACTCGGGTCACTAGCTGTACTGCATGACAGACAGAAGAAAGCATTAACTAGGTCCAGTGAATGAGAAGAAATTCTGGACATTTACATAATTCCATTTGTTCTTCTTATTAAATTTTGTTAAAAGGTGGAAAGTGTTTGTACTATATTTAGCTATAAGTAAGGGATCGGAACTGAGGAAGAGTGGGCAAAGCATACTGAAAATTTTGGGTTTTATCCTAGAAATGACCCTCTGAAAGCTAAAAAATAAGTAAACCAACCATGGGTGGCGACAGAAATTTCCTGACAAGGGGGCCAGGGCATGCCAGTCACCCAAAGTTCAGACAGCCCAGGTATGTCGGGGTAGGTGAGAAGGGGATATGAAGGATCTGTAACTATTCCATGCTACTGCAAGGCATATTTTCCATTATTTTCACATAATACTTCAAGAGCCGAGTTGTGCTCTGATAGTGTTCTTTTGAATCTGAATGGTGAAATTGCAAAGTGCATGAAAATTTTTGGCAGGCTTGCACAAAAACATACGTAAACATAAAAAACAAAAAGGAAAACTGAAGGGGTTGTAGACAGTATCCGTGATAACATAGTGTACATTGTTTCGAAACTACCTGGACTACCCAATGAGATAGCCAAGGTGTGCTCTGTGAGTCGCTCTCCAACTGACCATACCACATGACACACACTACAGTAGAGAAGATCAACTAGGCTTTTGAGGTATGGGATGAAATTTACGACCTCTACATAAACTGTGTACTCCGCCTACATATTACGTGGTATGATGGACAAGACTTGTGCTACTACCTATTTTAATGGAACTGTTGAATAAACAGGAGTGACTACAGCGTGCACAGTGCACCGAAAAATTTGGGATTTTATAAGAGAAATTGTCCTCTTTAGAGCAAAAAACAGGTGAAAATGTTGCGGCAACTAGTTGCCATCAGGGACGGCATACTTTATCGTATTGACTTACTCAGGCCAGTCTGACTCCCGGCAGAAATGTGAAAATTCCCTGACCGGGGGTGGCCCTCTGGAACCACCCCTGGGGCAGGTGGGGGATGCTGTCATTTAAAACTCGGTAATGGGGTGAATGTGGAAAAAAATGGGATTGTATGCTTTTTGTGTGTACATCATACAAGTATTTCCAATTTAAATACTATGAGGAAAATACAAATTTTAGTTGATTTGGCCCAATATACTTTGATTGATATTGACAAAATAAAGTTGCAACAAACAAAGTAAGACAAATTTTTAGAAATTTCCATAACCTTGAATTCTATTGATTTGCATGGGTGAAAATGGTTTTCAAATATTGTCAGTTTCAGTTTTATTCTTTTTTCTCATCTATGCATGCCACCTCCCTCCTCCTACTCCTCCCTTCTTTCTCTCACCTTCCCACATTTCCACAGTTTGCATTATTTCTCCATATAAAAGAAAGTCAAAGTAAACTTGTGTAGACCAAATATTCATATGACATCACAGAACAGAAAAGTGTGCCTCTAATAGAGGCAAACACGTGTCATTGTGACTTACACACGCAGCAAATGACAGCTGATTTGTGTGTCTATACCTCTCCTCATAAACTCCTACTTACATATTCCCCAACTTGCCTGCAAGTACCATCTGGCATAAGTTGTTAACAACAGGATGGCACCCTCCCACTGCTAGAGGGCTACATGGTACAGTAGAACCACTCTTCCTGTCACCATCTTGCCTTGCTTCAGGCAAGATGTGTTGTGCCACTATCCGGCTAAGTTGAGAGTTTCAACCCCTTTTTGGAGGTTTTTCTTAAGAGTTTATGAGTATCACAGTTCATAGACTCCAAAACCAGGTAAGTTTTGTAGAATCGGTCAGATATGCACGTACAGTAAGTCTACTACTTGTGCGTGCAGTGTGCTTCGTTGTTCACTTTCCAAAATGACGTGTGACGTCAATGCATAAGGTCTGTAGGCCACAGCATCGTAGATATTACACAGTAAAGGCCTACAGTAGATATTGCACTTTACATTATCATAGATTTTTGACCCCAACTACTGTAAGCAGCAGTATGTTTCACTTTTGGGCATACCAATAAAGAACCATGGCCCCATTTTTGCAACCACTTGTTTCAAAAAAGTAAATTTACTGTAAAAAGCATTGTAAATATTTGTAGCTGTGGTAATTCTCTGTACAGAGAACCACACAGTTGTAATTTCTTTTTAGGGTGTCAAACTTTACTGCATAATGCATAAAACTTCAGGTCAGGTTGTGACCATTACATAAATTTAGTGTGCTACAAGTACTGTAAATCATGGAAAAAGTAATACTTCACTGTACTGTCTGCAGTTTAATTTAAAGGGAGGAAGCATTTGCTTCAACTTAAAGATTTGCTTAATGTTTCACATTTCCTCTTTTATTCTCTCACAAATATCTTTCATAATGTTCCTGCATAAAATTATTGAATATTGAAGGTAAACCAAGGAGTTATTCTGCATAAATTTAAGAAATAAATAACAAAATTATTGTCACATGATTGACAGTCCTGAGCCATTCCTAATTAGTGTGATGGGTACACAGTCATTCGATTGAGTGAGAGCGTTTTCCCTTTAAGCTTTATTGCCTTCCCACAGTGTAGGTATGTATCAGATTAGGTCTGGTACCTGTAGTGTAATGCTGGGAAACAAACTTCTGCAGTAGTGCAGTCACCTGCAGTGCTGGTACAGTAAGTAAATTCAGTGTAACCATTCACCATGCTTTACTTGTATTGGACAATTTTACACAGGATGTGTTGTCATTTACTGTACTGTACAAAATTCCATTGTGGCCATATGCAGTTTTTACTTTGACTAGAAAACTTCTAGTTGAAGTGATGTGATCGCCACAGCAGTTTTCGGCGATTTTGTCTTTGAATTGCGTTTTATCGACAATTTTGTAAGCTACGGATCTGAAATTTGGTGAGGATGTGTAACGTGTCATGCAGATTCTACCACTAAAATTTTGTATAGATTGATGGTTATATGAAGTCGCTGGAGCTCTTTTTTAATGTTTGGCCATAAAACAAGTTTTCCTCAAGGGATTTTGATATTTGTACCTGAAAGTTTGCACACTAGTTCATGGGTTATCCATGCTCATATCTTGTTCAGGAATAATGGATATCACATGAAACAATATTTTTAGGGAGCAGTTTTGAACTGAAAATTGGCCGTTTCGCATTGGGAGGATTTACTCCTGATTGGAACGAAATACAAAAAATTAACTCATCTCAGTTGCTTTTAAATCTTGTCAGTAATATACTCTGTAAATTTTTTTCCATTTCATGAAGGTATGCTGGACAAAATCCAGAATAAAGTTACCTTCTTTTCATCCGAAACGATCTATTCTGCTTTGCACAAACACTTGTTTGGCATTTTGACCGCCGGTGTAAACCACTGTTTCACGACAACGCCAACTGAAATCATTTGGCATCAAGTTTTGCTGTATATTTCCCGCACAAATTGGCCAAACGAACACTTTGCTGCCAATGTACCCACGTTTTCACATCTGTTTACATGATACAGTGTATACTGTAAAGCTACAAAGCTATACATTGTTTGCAATTTGGCTAGTGTTTGCAAAGGGTAATCCGAACCATGAAAATAGTATCCCACGAAGTACCGCGCAGAATGGACTCTGCTCAGCTCCTCAGCTTCCCAGACCACTGAACAAGGAATGTACTGTACAGTCTGCTACGTAGTTAACCCACGGAGTGGCTTTAGCTCATTTCCTGTTTGGGGCTCCCCTAACGTAACAAGGAAAATGCCGTGCAACCTGCAGCGTAGGCAATGACCGTTGATAATGGAGGGGAGTACTTTGTTGTCCCTTCCTATGTTGTCTTTGCTGTATCAATTTAAAATATTGATAGGATTTTTACGACAATTGCATGAAATTATTCGTTTAGGATGTAATTTGTGCAATCGAAGCAAGGATTAGGAAAGATACATACTTTTTTTAATAAATCCAGGGTTCTTGATTGCCTCCTTAAAATTAGCTACCCAAATTAGGTCAACCCTTCCCTTGTTAAGAAAACAGTTTGAATGAGATGCCATTGAAGGGCGGTAAATGGCTGTTTTCAAGTAATGTTTTCGCATATATAGGCGTACTTTCACGAAATTGCACTACACTGAGATGCTGCTCCAGAGGAAGCTTTCCCGACTGTAGCCCCCCTCTCATTTTGACTCCACTTTTTAGACGGTTACAAAGCTCCTCAGTATGTGGTGCTTCTTTTAATTGCCAGATACCAGAACTTGATACCATTCAAGTGCATAAATTTCATGATTCTTTTTCCTTAGACCATCTCCGGCCTCTCTTTATTTTACTAAATTTGCCCTTACTTGCCATTGGAGTTAGCCCCCCTTTTTTTTTTGTGCGTGAAATCCTGCATTCACCGAATTTGAAGTTTTCACCATTGGTGGTCTAGTTGAGTCTTTACATGGCCTTGTAATCTAGGAGCATCATTTTGCATAACCACTGACATACTGATCTTCTGTATTTCTGGTAAAACTGTTTTAATTGAAGTACAATATAATATCCATATGGGGAGGGGCATTCAATATTTAGTGTCTGCTTTTCTGCCACAGTACATGACGGTCACCCTGCAAAGAACTTGTGGTGTCATCATTGTAAGGGTGTGCTGTAACCAGTTAAGAAGAAAATTACAAGTCAATGTTAACAAAACACATATGAACAAACCCAATGCAATAGAGAAACAGTTTCAGTAATATCCTGTAGTCTGACATCAATCAATTTCACGTTGAAAAGTCACTCTGTTCTTACTGTTCTAATGTTTGTAGTTCTTGACTTCTTGCCTTCTGTGGTCAAGTTTTTGTAAGTAGGACTTTGCTGTACTTTGATTCATTCTCCAGTTTATGTTGCATTGTGGTCCATTGATAATGTTAACCCTTATCATGCTGAATTAAGGGCACTCTCCAGTTTTGCTTCAACGAAGCCCTTTAGTTACAGTTATGTTCACCTCTCGGAAGAAATTAGTACTACCAATCTATTCGAGCACTACCACAATATACAATGTGAGCTACAGTATTATGGAAGGCACTCTTTCAATACAGGTATAGCCTAGCAGTTTGTATGAAGCACCCTAATGGGGACGTAGCAGACTAAGGTTTGAATCAAAAGTGGGCTTTGAATCACATAAGGGTAAGAAACCCTGTATAAGGGTGAGATTTAGTGTCAATTAGTAATGTAAAGTGACTTGAAACACTGATTCTTTGCATGCTAGCATAATACTGTTTATACATTGGTTTTATTTTTCAGGCTTACAAGGTGCCCTGGTGTATGTCAGAGATGGCTCAGTGAATCAAGAAGCCCTTCGTTTCATTGTACCTGTACCAAGCAATATTAATAGGCTTTACTTAACATGGAGCACAGAAGATTTGGTAAGATAAGAAAAAATCAGATGAAGTCATTGCCTTTGTAGTGTAGTTAATAATGAATAGTGTTCTTGCAGAAGGAGAGTTTATTGATTTCTTGGTGAGGTGGGAGAGAATAAAGGGAGCTATAAAATGGATATGATGTTTTCAGTTAACAATTTAGCTACAATGTTGACACTAACTGCAAACATTTTTTGGTATGTAAGAAACTGAGCTTAACTTTGAAAAGGAGAAATTTTACATTGAGGTACAATATGTGATACCACTAGACTGCAAATCATATTTACCTGGTGTACATATAAGGGATAGTGGTTGAAATTGGCCAGTCTATCTTGAAAGGTAGTGGTCAGGGTTTATATGTACACTTTTTACTGCATCTTGTACATGTACGTATGATATAATTCTCTGCTACATTGTATCAAAATTTTGTGGTACTGTACATTTACAAGATCTTGCAGTATCCTACAGTACATTCTCTAAGCCTATAGTATACACAGGGCTCGACAAATCCCACGGCCGACAATCTGGGCAAGAAAAATATCACTAGGGCAAGTACATTGTTCAATATCATAGCCTGCCTGGCAAGTACCCCATCTTGCAGTCTTCTCCACAAATGTAATTGGGCAAATTCAAACTGGACAAGTAAATATCTTTGTTAAAGCCTGCTATACATTCAGTTTATCAGTAAAAATAGCCAAAGTGGCAGTTAAAAACTGCCTTGTCCTATAGACGTTTGAACACTGCCGGAGAAATTCACCAATACCTCATTTTAAATTTAAATTAAGTTCAAATTGAAGCAAGTGAATACTTTATGCAGTAATTTGATCTTGTATAGTTAAAAGGGAAACACTTCCAATTGTTACACAAGTCCCCCTGGAAAAATATATTGAACTAGTTTTCTCTTTTTGGCATCCATAGAAAGAACTCACTGCCCTAAACTTAAAGATAATTTTGAGTCTAAAAGAGGCTCCTAAAAGGTGATTCTAAAGAGGCCTACTGTATGTTTAATAGTGTAGAAACACCTTCATGTTCTGTGGACATATTGACAATTTGCATATATTTGCTTATTGTGCACTATTACAGTGGTGACCTATTTCTGCTTGTACTATTAGCAAATGTTTCATATTGTCTGCACCCTTCATCAATTATAATCTCTCTACAAGTCTAACATGTTCTTTCTGTGACCACTTTCAGGATCTGACTATGAAAGAAGGGAAAAAAAATCAACATAAAGTAATACTAAAAAAAGTATTACGTAAGTGGTGACAATATTATTGCAAGAAGCCTGCAGGGGTATCAAAAATTTTTACACCACATGCATGTCTGTCAAATGCCAGCCAGTTTTATATGTGCATTAGATTAAAATAAAGTGTGATCACTTTCAACTGTGATTTGACCTATTCTTCCAATGATGGTTGCAGTGGTTTTATTGAATACCCCTGTGACCCTGTCCCCACCCATTCAACACCCATACTGGGAGTTCAAAATGTACAGTTTGCTACAGTACTGTAAATGTATGTCATTGTGAAAAAATTATTAAAAGTGGGCCATGTCTGGTGTGGTTCCAGTAATACAGTATCTGAACAGTATGGACAGTACTCTTCGACATACATTGTAACTTCAGAAGAGTGACCAAGTGAGTTCTTGAAGTATGATTGGCAGTGTATGTGCATATGGATAATTAATTTGTGGACTCTCACATTTATTCTCTTGGCCTACAAGGGAAATATTGCGTTTTACAGAAAATTTTCATAGTTTTTAAACCAATGTTAATTGATACAGAATCATAGACAATTCAAAATAAGACAGTACGACAACTTCCTTTCCAAGAAATAATGCTCTCACAGGAAGATATTTAGTTATTAGTAGCACAAAAATAATTTTTTCACCCAAACATTCAAATATTCAAATGATGCAAAATCTGTTTCTCTTGTAATCCATATAATATTTTGAGGAGATAAAGCTATTGCTTGAGTTTGTTGGTGAAACTGAATGGTTTAATAATGATAAAATGAAATTATTTGTACTCTATGCTGGTGAATATAAAACGCAATATTTCCCTTTAAGGCTCTTCACAAAACCGGTTTTGATTTGAAAACCAGTTTCAGTTTGATTCAGTTTCAAAATTATTGCACAACTGAAAAACAGGTTGTTAAAAAAAATGGTCTACAGTATAACTGATCTTGGTTTGACTTCCGTTTCAAATTTTATTCCTGACACATATTTCACACTATTCTGCTACAAAGTCTGCTTTCTTTTTTTATTCCTTGCCGAAGGCAGGAAAGGAATCTATGGGATGGTGACGTTGTGTGTGTGTGTGTATGAGTGTGTTCCCACTTGAGTACGAGCAGGCGATCAGATCCGGATCTGACCCCGAGCAGGGGATCAATTTGTAAG
>WURT03075383.1:0-13263 GCA_009936505.3 Holothuria glaberrima | reverse complement strand
CATCAAGATGTGAGTAAATCTCAACAGGTGTGAAAAAATCATGAATTTTGTGAACCAACTCAATAAGCCCCTTTAAGCCTGTGATCTAAGCTATATACAACTTACTCAACGCCAAATAGTATAGGGTAGTTTAGGTTCAACATTTTAAGGGTCAGGAAGCCAATTGGCAAGTGTGAGCATGAATGAACGCCGTCGAAATTCGCCTTCTCTTTTCGACTAGTTCTCAGAGGTTAACGAGGCAGGCGTGTACTAATCTCTCCTAATCCTGCTCCCGGACCTCCATTTAACGTACCCATCCGACGGACGTGAGTGTATCCCCAGTTTGTAGCCACTTTCCCAAAGGAGGTTCCTTGCTCTGTATCACTGCTCACAGCTCACAACTTCCTGAATCGAACAACTTCCTGAAACGGACGATCAGACACCAAATTCAAATTCACCAATTTAAACCTCCTCAACATCACTGTGAGCAGCTATGCTGAACAAGTAAATTTTAGTCCCCAGAAAATTTCCAAGTGGTAGCAAGGTAGTACACTCAACCACAAAGCCAACTCCACCGACGTTTCTATTTCACTTTGAAGTGTGTCTTATGCAGCTTTTAGGGACCGACTGCATGGTCAAGTGGTTAGAGCATCCGACCATGCAGCCGGAAGGTCGGGGGTTCGAATCCTGGCCGGGTCATCCAACAGGCTTTAAAAATGGAACCTACTGCCATTGTACTTGGTGCTCAGCATAACGAGTAGGGAAAACAAGCCAGTGACCCACAACTGGAAAAAAGGCCGTGGCCGGCCCGACTTAAACAGTTAAACCAATTGGTTAAAAACTGAGCATTAAAACCTCATCTAACTAAGTTATGCAGTTTTTAGGTGTTTTGAAATTACAGCTATACCTACATTGCAGTTAATGAGTCCCTAATTAATTCTCTTCGCGACCAGGCGATGAGCACGGTCAGAAGTAAAAGCGTATACTTTGTTTCATATATACAGGAATGCAAATAGTCTACACATTTTTTGAATTTGCCTTACTAAGATCAAGTCCTTTTGTAAAACTTTGTAACATCAACTTTCTAGTAAGCGAACACGTTTGAAATGACTATGGTAGGTATAGAGCCAGGGTTTCCATCCTGGGGGACGCGTCCCACCGGTGGGACACTTCGCAGTTTCTGGTGGGACATGAGCCAGTCCCAAGTCCCATAGAAAAAATAAAGGTTGTAAATGTCACCACAAAGTGCACCATTTCAAGTGTTTTTATCCAAAATTTTCCATATATCGGGAGGGGAGAATTCCCATTCCCGAAGCCCCCTGTTCGGCACTCATGATTGCCGCCCTACGCTTAATAATAATGGTGGGACGTGACACATTCATAAATGTCGATTTGGGACGACAGCCAAAAAAGGTTGAAAAACCCTGGTATAGGGGTATTTCATGTGACGTCACGCGATTGGGATTTCCCAGTATTGCAGGGCACGGAACACACGCAGTAAGCGTTTCTACAGCGCACGCGCACCGCATAACGATAGATATTGCTGTGACATAATGTCACGCTTGCCCTTCAAAACCAAAGAGACGCGCGATCACGTGACGTTGGTGAAACACCTCTATAGGCTAATTCAAACCTGCAAGTGTACCCTTGACATGATTATTCATGATCCTACCACTTTCAATACTCGAACATATTGTGTGTGTGTGTTTGTTTTTCTCCACCACTTACCAATATAATAGACAGTTTGTGTTAAAGCCTAATAGCAAATGAAAATTAGGACGATTCTGACGCCTTTCATTCAAATTTACCTCTTTTCACAATGTTGTAATGTAGCTGTCACTGAACAGTTCATGATACAACATTGTGTACTTTCAAATGAATGTACCGTCTCATAGTGCTGCCTTGCTGAACTTTTCTTGCACCCGAACCTTCTTCTCCGAACCATAATATACTGGCAACAACCTCGGTCAATCTATAAGTTCACCTTTTTTGACTTGAAGTAAAACATTTCATATTAGGAACTAACAATGTTTCAGACATAAAGATTGATAAGCGTTACATAAAACTCCCACATGACTTTTCTCTCAACTTGCAAGAGAGACTGTTTAGTCCATAATTGTCTGATTCAAGCGGTAAATGTTTCTGCAATCTGCTCATAAACTGTCATGCACAATTTCTCCGCAGGGATGTTATTTCAAAAAATTTACACATGATTGTCAGATTGTACAAATCCGTAGTGTGACACCTGCTTGTATATCTTGTGTAACGCCGAGTATAATGAGATCAGCTGCAAAAAAAAAGGAAAAATGTGAACAACAAAAACAGAAAAACCTTTTATTCTATTATGACATTAATATTTATTCATCTTGTTTTCCTTTTCAAATGAAAAGCTGATGTATAGCCTTCAAGGGACAGATTTATTGCACAGGTAGCAGATAATTGCCGATAAGAAATACGGCGAAGACCTTGAGAAGTCTAATTGCTTATTCCCGGTGCAACGTACTTATTTATTTGCAATATGTTCTGCCTTTTAGCACTACCCTTCATCCAAATATAGAAGTTACACGGCCTGACCGGTACTATACACTGGTACACCGCATCAGAGTTCATGACATTATACAGAAAGGTTCTCAATAAGACAACACTCTAAGTTGGGTTTTCAAATCTGTCAAAAAAAAAAACGCATGAAATGTACAATTAAGTTGCGTGATTCTACATGCACGTTAATTTTCCGATAATCGTGATGAGAAGTTCACCCCAAATGCACATTAATTAAATTGTAACATGATGGCGGTCATCAGGTTATAGCCAACATAAAATACTCGTCAAAATCAATACTTCCGTTGTTAAATAAGTGACTGATTAAAAATTCTACTGCAAAAATTGACACTGTCTTAGTTAAATTACTTGAACGTAACCAGGATTTCTTCGTTACTTTAACCAGGATGTGAGTGCTCGAAAAACCGGTTAACCTGACCCTGGTTGAACATAACCAGGCTATTTCTAGAATGTTTTTTAAATGTAGATCACAAATTTGCTAGGATAACGACAAGAAAGAGATTGAACAAAATACATCAATATTTTGAATAGATGGCCGTTATACATCATTTTCACAAATTTATATCAAGTACTTCAAATGCTGAAATTTTAAGTCTTACACCAAAAAAAGAGATTGAAAACACCATCTCCTGGGAAAAGCTTTACTTAATTAGACTCTACACGCTCGGTAAATTTCGTGGATAAATATTACAGAAAGAAAGGACCATAAGGTACCATTCAGTACTATAGGCATAAACACAATGCAAATATAGTATATTGGGAAATAAGTTTAATTTTGTAATCTTTAAAAAGGATCTGGCATCCACCCCCCCCCCCCCAAACCAGGGAGTTGCTAGCAACTCCATTCCCAAAGAAACATACTTTAGGAATACCCACAGAGTTCTTAATACAGTTTTGACTGCACTTTGATTAACATTCATTCACTGATCAATATCTTAACTCAGGTTTGGTCAACGATGACTTGTACATTCAGTTATGTTCCCAATTAAACTCACTGCAGGCTAGGTATTATGCCTCTGTCTTGAAGGTGTACTAGACAGGTGTTGTTTGTTTAAATTAGAGGAGGGGCTAAAAGAAAAAAAACTTAGTGGGGAGAATTTTACTCTCTGGGATGAGGTGAGAAAGCCTTTAAGGTGAGCATTTCGTTTTTCAGAAGTGATCATACAATCCCAAAACCCATTTTGTTCATACCAAGGAAACGTCACAAGAACACCAAGAAAATGAATTGTTTTTCTGATCCACCGTAGTTGCTGTATGAAAACGCTTTAGTCCTCCAAGAATTAAACTCTTTTTTAAATTAAACATCTTTCTAAACACTTTCCTACCCCCACTTTGCAAAAATTGTTCAAATGCTATCAGGCTATAGGACACGTGTCAAATCCCATAAAAAAAAATGCTGTTTTCAAACACGTTTTACTGCAAAGCACATGGTGTTTATAGTTCCTACAAAGTGTCTAAAAAGTAGACAAAAAGTGTTCAATTGTTAAACACGTGATTTCTGTGTATCTTCAAATACCAACAGGCCTATTTGAAAAAAAAAACAACGAAACATTTTCTCTCCCGTCTGTGAGATGTTTTTAATATATTTCATCTTTATCACGAGAAGACAACTGTAGGCTCTGCGCTTGTTTCCAAATTATAGGTCAGTGGACATGTAACCAAAACAGCTCTTTTACTCAACAATGATGTGGATTAAGATCCCCTGACGAAAAATTCGTTGGAATTATTAGAATCTTTTACCGTGCTCAGGGTATACCTCTTCAAAGTTTGATCATTTCTGAGAATTCTCATTTGCTACGCAGAAATTGTGATGTGGAGTGTTTTACGGTGTCTGCATTTCTTTTGTTAATCCTTCATTATTACTTATCTGTTAAGTTGTTATCTACTTTTTTGTCACATTTATTTCAATTGTATGCATACATACACTTAAAACTTTACAATAATGTTATTGATTTAATATAAAGATGCATGAATACAATAGAAAAAGGAGACAAAAGAAGCAAGAAGCTTTCTCGTCTGGCTCCTTAACAGAGAGGCATTGATTAAACACAACTAGAATATAAAAAGTATAAGATAATGACTCTCCTGTTTGAGAATAATCTTAGTTTAAGAACATCACTTAATAACTGCTAGTTAATATTCTGTTCAAAGAAAGTGGTCAATTTACATACAATGATAACAAAAATTTCTTTAAATACTTCTTAAAAATATTAATATTAGGAGCATTTCTTACATTAGTGTTAAGAGAATTCCAAAAGGATACCCCATTACTTCTTACATGTGAGTGAGCAAATATAGTAAATTTCATTACAGTAAAATACTTACCAGCTAGTTTCTAGTTGGCGTTTAATGTGGACATTTTCAAAGAAGTCAATAGTTACTTAGAAATAAAACCCTCAGGGCATGCCAACATAGAACTGTCCGTGAAATGAAGGTTAAACAGAGGATAACATAAGACAAATTTCATGAGTCCCGCTTTCCACCACAAATTTGCATATGTAGGCTAGCTCATGTTTGTTCATAAATATACACGATCATAAATATAAATACAATATTTGATGTATTTCAATAAAAATTGCGACTACTCTAAACGTTTGTAAACGTATTGTATTGTTTTATTGTTTTTTCTAATCAAGTAGGCAGGTATGATATTTATAAGGACGTGTACTGTAGCTGAAATCAAATCAAAGCGATTACCAAATCATTCTGTATCCGTAGTCACATTTCAGGCGGTCTGGACTGAAGCCATTTGGCTATCTGTACTACAACAAAGCAACGGTGCGTAATACAAACTCAACTGTTGAGACTTACTCACATCCTGATGGTAAATGATCAAACTAAGAGATTCTACACATCTGACTCACAACTGAAATGGCAATGATAGGGTAATTTATGATTAAAACCATTTATTACAACTAAGTGACCAGACACTTTTTACCATTATGTAGTAATCATATGCAATCCCTTTCCACAAAACAATACAATTTCTCACATTTTCAGTAACTGTAGGAAGTGAAAACATGAGTAATGAGGCTAAGAAGAAGCATTGTCATGCAATGATTTCGTTCAAACTCGTCACAAAAATAATCGATGTCAACTCAGTGAGTCCTTTTCAAAGCATATAACCAACCCTTAAAAAACCATGACTAATCTCTGTTGTGAAAATTACTCATAATTTTTCGAAAAACGGATAAAATGACATTTAATTTCTAAAGTTAATTGCACACTGTTTGTACGAAGACAAGTCGATCAACCAGCTTTTTGCCATACAGCGGAAACACCCTCACATTTTCGTGCCTTCACTGGTTAAACACGCAGCGACCAACTGTGTCAGCGTTCTCTCTTTGAATTTCTATGTACGAACCTCATTTAGTGGTGCACTGAAAGCATTATTGGCTTCAGTGATAAACAGGTCCAACCCATGCTCCCTATAGCGTA
Organism: Holothuria glaberrima; assembly: GCA_009936505.3. Lineage (NCBI taxonomy): Eukaryota > Metazoa > Echinodermata > Holothuroidea > Aspidochirotida > Holothuriidae > Holothuria > Holothuria glaberrima. Next base: position 7,287 of record WURT03075383.1, on the reverse strand, counting down.
AATTTCCCTTTCTCAAACCACACCCCACCCAGCACACACTCCACCCCTTTTCACTATATGCCTTGCATTTCATGCATTTCGATCTTCGACACAATTCCAAGTGCAGCCACTGATCGCAAACAAGAACCCTGCAACAAACAAAATGCCGACGATCGCTTTTAAGTATAGCATCGAGACTGACGGGTTTAGTTTACTTGACATCTCGAACGAACGAACGAATCTCTTACGAAATAATTGTGCCCCCATGCACGACCCTAATCGTATGGAGAAGAAACATTTGCATCAATTTTCGCGAGATATCGAGAATTGAACAGACCGTCTGACTCTTTGAGTAATCCGGATTATTTGGAACGTGGGTAAGATTGCGTCTTGATTGTTAGTGCAACGCTTGCCACAAGTACTTATCGTGTTCCCGATCACAGATAATGAACTATACTAGATGAGAAGACTTCAGATCTGCCTAATCAAACAGAAAATTCTTGAAACAAAGAATCAGACGATGTTAACAATTAAGAAACTCACGCAATGATTTGGTGGCTTAGTTAATTTCATAGTCTGGTGGTCACTTGAAGTTCGTTGTAAGAAGAAACATGCTCGATCGGCGCTATGAGATAGGGAGATAGGAAAATAAATCGAACCGTCGGCAGGTCGGTACTTTTTAGTACGCAGTAGTTAAAGATCGTAGTCGACTTTATGAAAGATGAAACCTCTTGACGCCGAGATGAATTTTTATCGCAACTTGCATTTTAATGAACAATTGCCGTTCCAAATACCTGACCAATTAACTTTAAAAAATAACGGCCTGGTACAGTAATTCGTCGGAATTGTGATAAAAGGCAGTTCCTACGCTGTAGGTCCACTATTCATGATATAGATCTCAGAAGTATTAATGTTACAATCAACGAAATTTATAGAAGGGAGGAATTCCACATCAGGGTTGTAACGCCCGATTCCAATTCCGGACTCGAGCTCGGAAATTTATGGCGAGAATAGTGTTTCAGGTGGATGCGTGCAAAACCCCCGAAGATAGTATTTTAGTGACAGTTTAGTACTGACTTTCTTTATTTTACATATAGCTTTCAACGAACTACGAACAGCGTTGAATACGCACTAAAAAATTAGTCCCCAAACTTGCATTCTGCCCATGTTTTCATCACAATCTAATTCGGACTGAAAAGCCACTTGATTGCTTCTAGATGCATTATGTTTGAGGGGTAAGCGGATAGAAATTGCACTGAATTTTGCAATAAACCCTGTCACGTTGTCCTATTTGAAGTAATATGTGGGTATTTGAGCACAATTGGAATTGGCGTATATTCAGTATGCGTGAGCACATAGCGCACCAAAAAAAGCATTTTAAACACATTTTAATAATGTTTTACTTCATTTATCACTGAAAAAGTAATTTTCTTATTTTAAAGTCCCCCTTATTTCGATTTTCCATAATTATCGTTACAGATGGGGGAAATGATGGTTTCGCCCAACCCTCCTACTTGGTTCAGCCCGGAGCGAATGCCCCCCCCCCCTCGTTTGCGCCATTGGTTAAAAGTCATTCCTTATATTTTAAAACCTAGGACTGGTACTTTTCTCGATCTCTTAAAGATAGCAAGGGTCATCCCTGTGTCTAAGAAAGGACCTTGTGTTGATATATTTAGTAATAACCGTCCTATTTCTATTCTGCTCTCCTTTTGGAAAGTTCTGGAGATAAGACTAATGATTAACCGATTGCAAACTCTTCTCTAGAAAAATAAAAAGCAGGGTTGGAAGAGTGGATAAACTTTTTTCTGCCTTTCAGCAGAAACTAAACTCGATTGATGTGTTTCTTGACTGATCAAAGGCTTTTGACAACATAGATCATGATACTCTTCTACAAATAATTATTACATCAAGAGGCTCAGCTTACCTCTAGGTTACAATAATTTCTGACTTGACGGCAACACTTAATTTTCTGAATGAAAAAGTTGGAGTTCCCCAGGGGTTCTGCTGGGGTCCTTTACATATTATTACCTGTGTAAATGACATTTGTAATTATGTACCGGTATCTAAGTCTTTTTCCTTGATGCTTTTTGCAGAATGCATTAACAGTTTTTTCACAGACAATAACTACATTTTCGAGAAAAAAAAATGAACCGATGAATAAATTTTCAAATAGTTTATGTCGAACAAATTATCTTTGAAAATATATGATAAGTTGATAAATGTATATGTTGTTCACCACAGGTAGGAAAAGTTGTGAATTTAATATGTATCAATCATGCTCCCCTTCTGAAAGTGAAATGCACCAAATGTTTGGGAGTAAGCAACCCAACATGTGTCTACCCAAATTTCAAAAGAACTTGTTGTTCAAGCCCATGGTTTTTAAAACACTTCCTTTCGCAAGATTAAGTTTAAAATTAATGATGTTTACTTTATCTCTCACTTGCAATTTTGCGTTGTGATAAAACAATGAATGGCATGCAGGTGTAAAGACATTGACACACCTTGACGCATATCGTGTTGATCTTTGACCAAAGAAAGGTGAAATTTGACATACCACTATGTCACTGTGTCACATGTTTAAGTGGACATGGAGCAGCCATGACCCATGCGGTCCTTGGCTCGTAGTGCTGATCGATTTTCCTTAATTTCGTCAGCATGAATGTCAGGTTTGATAATATCGAAACTGGAACTATAGAAAGGTTGGATTCCACACCTCTGGAATTTTTTGTTTGAATCAAAGTAATTGTCATTTCTAACGGAAGTCATGACTAGAAAAGGGAAGAAAGAGTACCCCCCTCACACACACACTCACCCACACCCATACATACATTTCACCATGTGACACCAAACGTTTCCTCTATTGACAACTGAGACTGCTAACTTACTCCTCACAAAAATGAGTAGTCACCGAATCAATGCGAGTCCAAAAGTTTTAGTACTACACCCTCCCCCCCCCCATTTACACAACATATACATACATACAATAACACATTTCACACTGCGCCCACCACCCCTGTCTGTCATAATCAACAGCATGACATATCACTTTTGATGTTCACTCTGTGAAACACTGCGTCAATTTACAAAACTGATTAACGCCTTTATTTAGGGACACGTCTCATAGCGACGTCCATTTGGATCAAAACAAGTAACAGATAGACGGCTGCATTAAGAGTACCGTTATACCCCTAATCAAGCACTAATCATTAACTTACTATTTGGTAAAGCAAATGAATGGCTTGGATCAAGAAGATAAGGACCAGTTCCGCGACACGCTTATCAACAGATTTGTCATATATACTTCCCAGACGTTTCAGTGTCGACCTTCCAAGATATCAGTTTCAGAAAGTGCCATTGAAGCTGTCGTTCCCAAAGTTACTGTTTCATCTCATGATTTCAATAATATCTCTCACGTCTCCTCGTAAGTGTTTATTAAATGAAAGTGAATATTAAGTTTAACGGCTGTTATATGGGGTAAATTGCATGACAGGGATCCAGGCTCCCTAGGTTAATCATTTAGAATACAAATAAAGAAATGTACGTTAAGACCAACTTGAAATCAATGTACGTTAAAAGAATAATCCAACCCAAATTTATTTTTGATTTAATACAGAGAAGCTGATTCTAAGCATTCTGGTGAAATTTTCATTCAATTCGCATGTTCCTTTCTCAAGATATTAGCAACTGAAGTTATCACATTTTATACCAGAAGTCAACTTGTAGCAAACAGGTGTGATGTCATAGTTTCACATTGTGGACCAATGTTTTGTATTTCCTTGTTTTCATCCAATTGTTTTGACCTTGGATTGATGAGGGTTGCCATCTTGCTCCTGAGGCATATAAAGTTAAAAGTTCCACTGCTCAGGATGCATTTGTGCTATGAATGTTTTAGAGTTTTGTTGTATAAAATTGATAGTTAATTTTAAAGAAAAACAAAACACTACCCTTCAATGTGAAGCCATGACATCCCACCTGCTTGTTTCAAGTTCACTTTCGGTAGAAAATGTGTCAACTTCAATTACTAATATCTCTAGAACCGAACATGGAAAATGAATGAAAATTTAACAGAATGCTTAGAATGTGTTCCTCTTTAACATATCAAACATAAATTGGGGTCTGGACTATTACCCGGCTATGTTCTTATTGAAATTGGTGTAACTACATTAACCTTAGTTAAGATATGACAAAAATACAAAGATCCTGTCTTTAGATCCAAACTACTGAGGTTGGACAATTATGATTAACATAAAGAATGACACAACAGATATGAACGTAGACAAAAGATCACGTGACCAAACGTTTCGGGCACCGCCGCGTTCGATAGATTTTAAGTTAGCCAAAATAGACTGCTGTTGTCTGAGGAATTCGGTGATGAATCTGCAACATCTCAGGCAAAAGACCATACGTCATAAAGAAAAAATAATATGAAATTCTCCATCACCGCGGTCGACTTTTGCAGAGCATTTTTTTTTTTTCGAAAGTTTTCCAACTTTTGTGTTTCAATGTCGCAGGTCAGTGTGTAGCAACTACTAGGGTTTTAGTCCAAAAAGCGATTCTTTGTAACCATAACGCACACGTACCTGCGTACTGTAGGGACGTTCTACCCATGGAAGTCCAAAGTACAGAAGTAGTACCTGTATGCTCTAAGGTCTGACGGTACATATTCGACGTTGTAGTGAACAATCCTCTGTCGATTTTGATACCTGTGAACAAAACCTATGAGCATAATCAGGGATCTATTTTTCAACCTAATGCTTGAACGCTCTATCAAATTATTTAAAATACGAATGAAATGAAAAACTTGTGGTAGAACTATCTCAGAACAAAATTTTGAAAATTTTACCGTGCTGAAAGTAAAGAAAGTACCTGCAGTATTTTTAGTCACATTTCAGTGTGTGTCACAGCAAATGCTGTTTCGTATACATGGTGGGTTTAAATAATAAACTAGGCCCAAAGGCTGGACATAAAGAATAAAGTTTTGAGTATCATGAAATGCACAATATGCTTGCTTTGGGGGGGGGGGCACTGATAGAGGTTACCGGGTAAAGAGTGAGTATGCCGAAAGGAGTTTCGTGTTCTTTGGTGCTATAAATCAAACTTTTGTACATACAAGCATACAAGACTATTTTTGAGAAAAGGTAGGCTAAGCACCTTGCTAAAACTGTGAGTACGTTTGCCCGTAATAGTTTATATATTGCCCCAAATTAGCAGATTTTCTGCCCGATTTGTGGTTGCTACAGCCTTATCCTCCTCTCCGTGCCACTTGGGTAGTTGGGTCTATTTCTAACTATAGACCTTATGCACTGAAGTCAAGTGACCCCGTGTTGGTGGCAAAACAATAGGGAGCTTTAGATTGCACGGACATCGGCTATGACATAATGACGTCATGTAGTAATAACGCGCATGCGTCTACGTGAATATTTGGCGTTGTGGCGAGAACTGCAACGTGAGATAGCGTATGACGTCATATGATTGTGTTGCCATGCCGGTTGTCGACTGCAACCGCCTGCAACTCTTTGTAATAAGCCGAACTTAAGATGGATGTTATCCAAGAAGGAGATCTATCGAATTCGGTAAGTTTAAAGGGAAATATTGCGTTAAAATGCATCAATGTGGCATGCAAAGAAAATACGCCAAATGATTATCAAAACGTTCAGTCTCACTAATTAATAGCAATAGCTTTATTTCTTTAAAATATTATGAACTGCAAGAGTTCTGAATGTTGCATCATTTGAAATTTTGAAAGTTCGGATAAACAAATTATTTTGGGGCAACAAATAATCGAATTTCTTCCCGTGGGAATCTTATTTTTTTAGAAAGAAAGCAATCGTACTGCCTTATTGTAAATTGTCTATAATTCTGTATCTATTACTATAGGTTTAGAAAATATGAAAAAATTCTGTAAAACAAACGCAATATTTCAGTGGGTTGAAATCATTTACATCGTTGTTGTACTGAAATTCGGGGTTGGAAGGTTCGATAGCCAGATACCCTCACACAGCAACATAAATTCATCGTCGTTCATTATGACCAAAGACAATTGCTTCACGAACTCATTATATATATATACTGTTACCATTAACAGCATTGGATTTGGGCGTCTGCTACTCAAACGAAGTTAACAAATATAACCAGGAAACTTTCATTCCCCGTCGTAGAAATCTAAAGTGCAATAGTTTCATGGCGCGGACGTCAGCGCGACAACGTGAGCTGTAGGTAAAACCCCGCGTCGCCCTTGCCCGCGTCGTGCAATCTAAAGCTCCCTAATGAAGCACACTGAACGCACGACGTGGACTTCGTACGCGAGCGTAGCAGACATAGTATGGTAGGCCATCACACCCATAACGCGATAGGCGCTACGCGAAACGATTTGATGCTTCGCGAAACCAGTTTTCACCTACGCGAAGCCAAATTTAACAAACGCGTAGCCAAATTTTTGCAGCCCCGCGAAGCTTGATAGATAGTTGACTGAAAATATTGCTTCGTGCTTCATGTACGACGTCTGTTTCTCGCCTTCGCGTATATTAAATTTGACTACGCGTATGTTTAATTTGGCTGGGTGAAAATATGCTTCGCGAAGCATCAAATCACTTCGTGTAGGCTCTATCGCGTTATGGGTGCGATGGCCAACCATAGACAGGAGCGTATCCGACCCGGTGGACAAGTCAGCTGTCTGCATCATTGTTCGTGTAAGTTGCAATGATACGCGCTTGCATCCATTGGAGGACGCACTTTCCGGTCTGTGACGTCTGTGAAAGATCTATGAAATTACTAAAGCCTTGGAGAAAGAAGTTACAACTGAGTTTGCTCACTAGATTCAAAATGGAGAAATCTTTAAAATCAGTGCCGGGATCAATAGCGCTTGCTTTATTTAAGACTATACGGAATAAAGAAATTTTGTAAAGATATTTGGATGGACCTATTACTATACTCAATTCTCATTAAATGTGGATATTTTACTAAACACAATAAAAGTTTTTACCTCCTTAGTGACCAGTTTGCTTTTTAGTTTATTAATCATGTGTTTGGCCACTTTTTTTATATAGGGAATTTGTATCAAACATGGTCATCTCGACAAAGTGCCGAAATCTGACAATCTGTTCTAAATACGGCTGTCTGGTTGTATGTTTATCATTCTATTTGCCCAGTTTTTAGTGCGCGAAAAGCTGACGCACGTACTCACGCGTACATATACTTTAGGAATAAATCGCATTTGTCGGACTATTATTCAGTTATTGGTGAATAAACCGTCGAGACTCCAAATTTGACAAAATAACGGACGAGGCGAAGCCGAGTCCGTTATTTTGC
>WURT03075372.1:0-13264 GCA_009936505.3 Holothuria glaberrima | reverse complement strand
AATTTACAACAGATAGCTGAATTGTCCAAAGTTTCCAATGATGACATAATTCTTTTTTCCTTTAGCTGTGAAACACTATTACTTTATTTTCCCCAGTGTATACGTGGTTTCTATTGTGCCACTACAAATTTCATGGCAGTGTAAACATAAGGTGTATTGTATCGCTTGAACAATTATTGCATCTCAAAGATTGATTTTTTCAATAAAATATAAAAAAAAGCAAACGAAAAATTATCAAGTGTGTTCTTCTGTGTAATGTCAGGGTAGTTTATAACAATATAGTATATATAACAATTTTAGTTTTACTTATTTTAAGTGGGTTTCTGTGTGGAAAAAAATAAATTTTCTACTTTGTATTACCAGGTCACAAAACTATCCATTTAGTGGGAATACGGACATATAGACCCATTCAGACATTTGGGAAGAGAAATTTGTATTAAAATCAAAGTTGGCCACAGGGGCCAAATTGAGTCCCCCAAAAGAGAAATTGCAATATTCAGTTTAGCTTACTTTATGAAGCTCTCAAAATTACAAGGTTACATTTCTCTGTATTTAACCAAGTCAACTTATCACCCATCCAGCGAGAATAGCGTCATGTAGCTGTTCATGGGAAGAGAAATTGGTACTCAAAAGTTGGTTCCAGAGGCCAAAATTCTTGCTAAGAATGAAGAAATTGTGATTTTCAGTTACACTTACTCAGAGTACCCTTATATTAGGGAACTTCAACTTGTTGTGTGTGTTTCCAAAGCAAGTCACTACCATTTAAATGAAGATGGAGACTTATTCAAACATGTGGGACGAGAAATTTGTACTCAAAGTCAGTCCCAGAGACCAAAAGAAATTGCATTTTTTCATTTAAAGTTACTCAAAATTCCCTAATAAATTGGGGTGCTCAAATTTTCCCTGTGTTTACAGGTCAAGTCATTACCAGTTCAGTGAAGATGAAGACTTATACTCACATGTGGGACGAGAAATTGGTACTCAAAGTTGGTCCCAGAGGTCAAAATTTTCCCTAACAGCGAAGAAAATCGTGATTTTGCAATTACGGTTACTCAGAGTATTTGCAATTACGGTTACTCAGAGTACCCTTAAATCATGGATCTCAAATTTTCCCTGTATATTGGCAGGTCATATCACTACAGGTTAAGTGACAATGGCGACGTAACTTCATGTGGAACGAGAAAATGGTACTCAAAACTGGTCCCAGAGGCCAAAAATTTTCGCTATAAATGAAGAAATCGCGATTTCTCAATTACGGTTACTCAGAGTACCCTTACATTAGGGACCTCAAGTATTATCTGTGTATTGAAAGGTCAAATTACTACGAGTTTAGGGAAGGTGGAGACCTAAAGTCATGTGTGGGAAGAGAAATTCGTACTCAAAGTTGTTCCCAGAGGCCAAAATTCTCCCTACAAACGAAGAAATTGCGATTTTTCGGTTAAAGTGAATCAGGGTACCCTTACATCAGGGAGCTTAAATTTTCCCTGTGTATTCACAAGTCAAGTCTCTACCAAAGAAGAGAAGATGGAAACTAATACTTACATGAGGAACGAGAAAATTGTACTCAAGACTTGTCCTAGAGGCCAAAATTTTCGCCAAAAATGAAGAAATCGCAACTTCTCAATTACGATTACTCAAAGTACCCTTACATAAGGGATCTCAAATTTTCTCTATGTTTTGGTAAGTCATTTCACTACATTTTAAGTGAACATGGAGACTTAAATGCACGTATGAGACGAGAAATTTGTAATCAAAGTTGGTCCCAGAGGCCAAAATTCTCCCTATAAACGAAGGAACTGCGATTTTTCAGTTAAGGTTTCTCAGGGTACCCTTATATCAGGGAACTCAAATTTTTCCTGTGTGATCACAGGTCAAGTCTCTACCAGTTTAGCGAAGATGGAAACTGATACTTATATGTGGAACGAGAAAATGGTACTCGAAGTTGATCCGAGGAGCCAATATTGCAGATTTTGGCACTGAGGACCACATTCAAGGTGTCGTTGTGAAAAATGGACAGGTTCTTTTGTGGAGAACTTTTAATAAAGTGTTTGAAACATGTTACTTTAACTATATAATCACTCAAAAAGTAGACCCCGAATGTCCGAACGAAAACCATTTTCTAGGCCTTTTCTGAGTTTCAGCCTGTGGCCTAATCACAGATTCTCCATAATCAGATAATGCACTTCATTTTGAGAAAAATTTGCATTTTGAAAATTTGTATCTCCCAAACCCTGCAAGCTATTGAGATGCGGTTTTCACTTTTTAAAAGAAGAAAATTTTCTGCATTTTTTGAACTTACTGAATTTTGTCTCTGAAAAATGCCTTTAACTTTACAATACATTTTCTCCTCCACGATCCCATGTTAAGGGAATGAGAATGCATGTTAGGCATGGGACTTTTATAAACTTTAATTTCCCTATGGAAGCTCGTATCTCAACTAACTTCCATGTCAACACAACAAACTAAAAACTAAAGGAAACGAAGCGTTTCTCATCAATGTGAGGAAGTGATGTAACCCTCAAGCTCACTTTGGGTCACAAATGTTATAACTTCGTTTGCTGATATTTTGAGTATTACGTGTCCAATTTGAATGAAGAATGCACCAAATTGAGTAGATCTGCGTCCCCTTGCACTCAGTATAAAAATTAATTTTTTGCTTAATTCCTTCCTTTAAACAGCAACAACACTTTGTAATCGTTAAGTGACCACGCAGCAAGAGACTTTGACAAGACCACATTCTTTTTTATCACTTTCAGCATAAACGGTGTTGCTTTGCGTTCATATATAAAAACTTTCACTAGGGCTGACACGAGCTCTAACTGGGATTCGCTGACTAGCAAGAAACAGTAAAATTTATGTGCGTTTTCTACATTGTGTGCAGAATTTTCCTATACATGGTTTACTTTCCAAAAGTATCCTATGCTAATGACGTTTTACCATAACGTAGATTATTGAAAGATGGATATGCGAACGTTGCCACCGAGCTCCGGTAGGTAGCATTTTGATACAACATTTTCTGAAGGATGTTTCTTTATAAAACGGCTTACATAAATTGACTAACTAAAGTGCCCATATAACAACGCATTTCACCTACGGGTTGGACAAAACGCTGGTAGGAAATAAACATATATGCACTGGGACTTCCATTCAGTGGTGACACCAAGGGGGCATGGGGAGCATTTCCCCCAGTCAGAACCTTTGCCCTGCAGATGCCCCCACACTCAGCTCCTAAAGTATAGTGGCCTGACAGGAGGAATAGCTTAATACATTTAGATTATTTCAAATCTTTGCATTGGATGATGCATTATGAACCAAAATATACCTACCCTGAGACTTATTTTTCACCCTGAGATATGCTAAAACCTTAGACTTCGGAGGATTAGCCCCTGGATCCCCACCGGGGCATTGCCCCAGAACCCACCAGGTACACTGAAGCTTGCTCTTGGGACACTGAGCTTCGCGTTAGATTTCGTGCTACGCTTGAATTTTTTGCCCCCAACATTTCTTTTGTCCTTCATTTGCCCCACCCCCTCCGCTTTTAAAAACCCGGTGCAGCCACTGCTTCCATTCTTTAAAAACCTTGATAAGAATCAATTAGGGAATCTATATCTCTCTATCCCTTCATTTGATATTCATTCATTATAACAACAACAAAAGCTATGTTAATTGATAGGTCTAAACTGGCAACCAAAAACTAGTTTAGCACATGAAATTATTTTATTAAATTCCTTTTTTAAGGGTATGCCTACGCATCGAACTTTATTCGTCGAATTTGTCTAAGTGAAGAGATCTCGTCAGTTCGGTCAGGTAGCCAGATTTCACAGTAAACTAGCGACGTGTAGATATTCCCAAGACACGATCTTCCGAGAGTGTAATTGCCATCTGGATAGGGGTATAGGAAGAAGCACGGGAACACATACCACCTATTTTTCGAAGAACAATGTTAAAAAAGAGCCCCTTTCGAACATGAAAAATGTCCTCGCTGTTCCTCTTTGAAATTAATTTACTATTGACCAACAGAAATTCAGCAATCTTTAGACTACCCACAAAACCTGCTCAAAATAGGGGTGGGCAGTATATGTTCCAGTGAGAGGATAGTCCCCGACGGGGTTGTCAGCGGCCATAAGCCCAGAAAGCTCCGATTTCGACAGGCGTGAGGAGGCGATTCGAAGAAAAACTTTATACGTTACGTGCAGGGCATATTTTGTATTGAATGAGTAATTTCTTGAAGTGCCGAGTTGCGTGTTGATTTATAGGTTTTTTTTTCTTCTGTTTTTTTCAGGTATCTGACTTGTAAAGTTGCAAAGTGCGTTAAACCGCGAAAAATTAATAGTAGGATAACACAAAAAAGAATCTTTACCGTACTCACAAAGAGCAGGGAGAGCTAACACCAAAAGAGCAAAATTAGATCAAATGTCAGGGCGATGGGGCCCTATCGGAGATAACATGCATGAACAGACTCCACTCCTATCCCATGAAATCGACAAATTGTCATCCGTGAGTTAATTACTGTACTGCACGACATACACAAATGACCATTAGTTAAGCTATGCGGTATGCGATGAAACTCCCAATCTTTGTATAAACTGTGTACTCTACCTATATGTTAAGGCCCAAAAGGCTTGCACTATGTAGCTATTTGGGACCGAAGTATTGCGGTAGCTGAAATAAATCTACAGCGCGAGAAGCCCCCCGAAGATTTGGGGTTTCTATAAAAGCAATTGCCCTTTGAGAGCAAAAACAGGTAAATCGTCTTGGACTACATACTTTACCGTACAGACTAAGACTCCCTGACGAAATTGTGAAAATTGCCCGATGAGAAGCCAGTCTTCCCCTATATAGGCCATGGCCCCCTGCCTCGTCTGGTGTCTCCAGTGACGCAAAGGAGCAAAACCTTGCCTCCTTCACAAAAGTATTTCTGAAGGGAGGTTAACCATGAAAATTGTGCCATAACATTTTGTTTGATGGAAAGAGTGCAAGGTTTCTTAAAACAACTCTTTGGGTACAAGCTTTGTGAGGAAGGACAATAAGTAATTATCCTCCTGTTTTCAAGAAAAGCAAAAACACCCCCACCTGTATGATGTCATGTTACACTGCCCTCATTTAACTGAGGTCATCATGATTCCCAGGGTCCAAGGCTGGCTTTAGCTAGCTATAACCAATTCGCATTGATTTTTTTCTATAGGATGGGAGAGTGGTAGAGGTACAACAATTTCCAACCTGACCCTTCCTTCGTAAAAGCAATAAGTTAACATTAGCTCATCACAACAATAGAAACGATTTTTCTCCAGAGCTTTCAATCAATTTACATATCCCTATTACGTTGAATTACTCTGAGACCGGGACACAGTAAAATCTAGCCGTCTGGTGGTCATTTTCTTTCTCAAAAGAGATAATTCAATGTGCAAACGAGGAGGGAACGCGTGATGGAAGAAAGCGCCACTGCCATTTTACCGTGACTTTTGTCGGTGGCGTAGTGAGCATTATCGGCAGTGAAAGAGCTTCGGCAGCAGGGAGACATTTTGCCGTACCTCCCACTAAATTGTCTGCTGCTAGGCACTTATAAAAATGTTTTAAATCGCTAAAACGTAATTAAAACTGTTGATTTGTAAGACATTTCTTACACTCACTCTTCACATATACGAATTCTCCATAATTCATTTCCAGTTGGGCAGCTCAAGAGATGCTACTGCTCAAAGACCTCTGCAGCTATCACTATCATCTACATACTTACCACACACTCAGCCTTAGATCATCAGGTCAACCAGCCGACAATCCAAGGTCATTAAACAAAAATTGTCAAATTATGATTTTTAAAATCCATTAAGTGTAAATCATATGTCTATTGATGACAGCTATGTGAATGCTGAATTTTACATAATTACCAAAATCTTATAAAACTTCGAGGATTACCCCTGTACTTATCAATTGCCCTCAGTCAGGTCTCGGTCCCTACACCCCCTTGCATTACAAGATAAAGAGTAAAGTATATTGCCAACATGTTAATTTGTCGTCCCCTTTACCTCGGAGTATGGGGGAGGGATGCCCGACTTTGACCAGGTGCCCACAGATTTTTTTCCTTCCCCCTGATTTCTTGACATGTTACTACACCCCTGCATTCAAGACTATTTTATCTTTTGATTTATGTTTTTCATTTTTCTGTTAGTCTCAATTTGCCTACTTTAAGTCTGTTTATCTTTCACTTCCATTTTATCAGTAACTAGTTCTTTGAACCTTCAGTGTTACAGTATATAAACAGATGTTTTATCATATCGAAGAGAGCAGTCGGAGTGAAGGCACACAATGTGACACCTAAGTATTCTTATGATAAAATACGAAATGCAATATGTCTGTCAAGTTTCTTGGAACTCTTTGTGTCACTCTTTGGACCTCGATACTAGTGCAGGCTAGCTTTGGTAAGTCTTTTTAAGGCATGTACCCTCTGCCAATTTTCTTTATGTAGCGTGGTTGTATGTAACTTTCGTTTCCCTCGAATACATGCAAACCAAATCACCTTGCTTTATGAAGGGGTTTATCCATTATTTTTCATATACTGGTATGATATTGAGACATTGTATTGAGATATTGTAAAGCAGTTAAGTACTAAGGAAACGATGGTCTTTGCTTTGAAAAATAAGGTTATAAAGATTTTTCAATGTCCAAACGTCTGAATGAATAAGGCAAGTAACGTGCGAAAGTTGAGATGTCTTAAACAGTTAGTCAGCAGGTGTGACAGATACAAAGTTTAAAAATTGCAATAACATAACGAAAAACTTATCTTATTGAAGCTAGCTTTGTAATACTTTTTGTCAGTGAAAAGGCAGTTTACTGGTCAGCATAGTGTGATGTGACATTTACTCTCCCTTCTTTTCGTACGATACGTTATCTTGACATTTAACGCTCATAAAATAGTTTCCGCAGTCCTAGTAACAGTAACCCTTTCTACATTGTTGAGTACTTGCAGATGGGCACAGACTGACGGAAAGAAGTCAGCCGTCACTGTGACCAACCATGAAACACAAGAAACGGTTATCTACTGCGCAAGCAGTTTTTTACTTCGTACTACCGTATTACAGCCGTGTTGAGTAGGCTATTTGAGCCGCATTGTGAATGTTATCGACCCTTAGGTTACAGCAACTCATGACACAGAGGTAAACAAAAGTAACTTAGGCCTATTATATATTTTGGTCAATTGTGCATAGTACATGCTTTTTCGCTTTGAAGGTGCAGATTTTCGCAATACTGGTTTTCATATCAAATATACCGACACCATGATGATATGTTGATGGGAGCCTCCTTTGGAAGGTCGAGGATAAAATAAACAAACTCCCCATGTTCCGTCATAAATCATTCCTCCTTTCCTCCAACCCCTACACACATTCCTTGGTAGATTAAAGCTTATGCATGATGATAACACTTTAAAGGGAGAAGCCAGTCCTCCCAAGTTTATTTTCAAAAATTTGCTAAATCTTACAGATCTCCTCTTATTTCTCTCACAAAGTATTTTCATAATGTTCCTGTTGTCAAATTATTGAATATTGAGGGTCAACCAATGAGTTATTCTGCATAAATTTAGGAAATAAATAACAAAATTATTGTAACATGATTGATAGGAGCCATTCCTGAACTAGTGAACCGGGGTACACTGCTTCAAATTGGGGGGACTGCATTTTCCCTTTAACCACAATAGTGTGTGCAGATGTTTGCTTGACGGTTAAAATGAAGATCACAATTTACAGTAGCTCCTGGATTCTTAATGTTCATCTCCACATTCGGCACTCGAGAGGCTTTGATACAGCGCGCGAACCAAAATGATATTGAAAATTGGAGGATTAGGGAACAAATGCCTCAGAATATATAGGCTAATCAACTTTATTTGACGCATTTAATTAAAAACCGTGGGTGTCCATTGGAATGTACTGCTTTAAAAACGCTATTTTCTTTGCGTTATTCGTGCTTGGATGGCCTAGTAAGTTACATTCCCCTTACTACCTGTCGGACAGCTTGAGCCCAGTTGTTATGTAGCCTCTGTCATTATGGTTCTGCGCTACCCTAAAGCGGCATCATTACCTGTTAACGCGCTTGGAAACGCGCTGAAAATATGGTTTGTAAATGAAAGTTCAAGTATACCTGTAGTAGTTTGTGCAAGATCAGCCTTAAACTGTTAAGTCTTCCGGCTTTTTTTCACTTTAAAATGTAACCGGTACCCGAAATCCTGGGACAAGTATGGATGCTTCAAAGATCTGCATAAATGTCATAGCAGCAGGCAACCATTTGTTTTCAAATATAGTTAAAAGTGGCTACTTACATCTTTAGGATTCACAAGAAATGTTGGGAGATAAGACGCTGTTTAGCAATAGATCGAAATTCTCTTACATTTTGAAAGGGTCTGCGGTGAAGAATTTATTCCTTCAATTTTTGTGCTGAAGGGAACTTACCTAATCTAGATAGACAGGTAGACTATGGCTATGACTATTTCATTAATGTTCATGTACAACTCTTCAAAGAGGGTTGTGTGATGGACTTCAAACATGCCTTGTTGCCGAACATCAAGCCTCAAGATTTGTACCTTGGCTATTAAAACCATCACGTGCCTCTTAAAAAAGGTATGTATTGACTGGAATTGAAGTCTGCGACATTTCATTCCTCGTGAGACACAGGAGTGGATCCAGGGATCCAAGGTGCCCGGATCCCACCCCCTTTGTATTTGCAGTGAAAGACTGCTACCAGGCTGTTCCGTTCGTTCGTTTTTTTAAACAAATCGGTCCCAAACTATCAAAATTTTCGTAAATCCTAATTAGCACACCATACACAATTTAATCATCAGTTCTCGTTTTTTTTTTCTTTAATACGATCTCATATGTTCTGTTTTAAAGGTACCTTTAAAAAAGTGTGACATGCCACATGTGAACACTTATAAGCACATGTGGCAGGGCATATGAAAATGCATAAGGAAAAAGTGTGGTCATGAGTGATGACACATGTGGTATTAGGACCAATCTGACACACAGGACGACGCTTTTCCCTGCATGATTGTTATACCTGAATCTGGGTCAAAGTGGGGAAAGCTGTGTCAAAATGACCCATGTGGCAAACCAGGATAAACATGACAAACAAGGCCATTGAAAGAAATTGAAATTTGAATTTACTTTACTCAGAACCACACCTTTCCACATATTTCCACACTTTACCTACTGTACCCCAGTTTGCCACATGCAACCTGTGTCCAAACGTATTTTTTAGTATTCCATACATTGCCTCATGTCTAGCCTATGGAAATACAGGTCAATGCATGGCACTTTGGAAATGCGTGTCAACCGTTTATCAATAACACACATTGTCATGCAAAAATTCACAGAAACTTCACGACTCTTCACACCCCACAATTGTTTTTCCCAGTTTGACACCGAGTATTTTACGCGTGGTATTGGAATGTTTGCAACACATTATTTTAGTAAAAGTACGGATACGAGTTTTATAGCAATATCTATGTGAAATTTCTGCACGCTTTGAGCATAATTGGTACTTTTCACGCTGTATTCTTGATGACCATTATTGGGAAAATAATGCATAGAACAGTTTTAGCAAGAACTATTTTCCGCAAAAGACCAACCTTAGGGTTGCATCCGTCAACAGGCGATCTTATTTTATGGTCCACATTTGTAGCTTGATGTAAGACTACATGATTTGAAGTAAAACACTCATTACACAAACTTATTAAGGGTCATAAGCAGTCCCCCAAACTTATTTTGAAACAATAGCTAAATGTCACAAATTTCTTTATATTTCTTTTTCAAGTATCTTTCATGATATTTTAGGACATAAATATTGCATATTCAAGGTAAATCAAGCAGTTGCTTCTCGTAAATTTCACAATTGAGTGAGAAAAATACTGTCACATGATTCTCAAGAGCCATTCAGGTAATAGGATAGCCTACTTTCCAATTCTTTATTGGGGTGACTGCATTCTCCCTTAAAAAAGTCATGATTTGCATCTACAGAGAATATGCATGATGAAAATTACTCATTACCCCTCTACCCTTTTCTTATAACATTGCTCCTCTTTCGCCCCACCCCCCCCCCCTATTGGAATTTGATTCTCGTTCACACTTAGTAAAACTAAGTTTTTCTTTAAGTCTTTGGTTATCTCTCCCATGGCTTCATTTTGAATGTTAGTGGAACGCATTATACTAATGTCCTGATTTTGTAATTACCCCAGAGCTTCCAGGAGACCCTATGCCGGTCTCATGGTACCAGCATTGGAGCGGTGCCATGCCACAGCCAAATATCACTTAATAACGCTAATTCCATGTCATGTAAAAAGCTCGAAGCTTTGCCAAAGATAGCACCATTTAGCATATAAATCACCTTCCATAAAAAAAATTAGGGATGCACCGGATCCAAATTTTTGGTTCCGGCCGGAACCGGATTTTGCCGGATAGTACTTCAAATTCGGCCGGAACCGGATTTTTTCACTTGTAATGAGAAACGTTAAAAAATAGCACTGTGGGCCAGGGTGGGGTGTCAAGGCAGAGAAGCTGTGGTTGATTCCATCATAGTGTTATAGTGGGTCCCACTGTAGGTACAGTAACTAAGCTGATGTTATTCTGTAGGATTTAGACTAGAGTAATGCAGACAGAAGTGAATTAACAAAGTAAGATTACTTAACATACTGCAAAGTTCTTTAAAACAACCAAATCAGTTTTATTGTTCACATTGACAGTGAATGTAAATTTAAATTTTCTAATGAATGTAACACAGTTTGTGCATACTGTCTAGGAATAATTGACAGAGACTGTGATATACACTATACTAATTAATTAAATAACTGTTACAGTAAGTATTCATGTACATTATAACATTCACAATTGTGGGTCCTGTGATATAAGTGGACATAGGCTAACTTTGAATGTTTTCAATGTTACAGTAACTCCACTTATTTTGGACATACTTTAAAGGCTGTAAGACCACACAATGGATGTTGTATCAGTGTGAGTGCCACAATGAACCAGGACTGCCTTACCTACACAACACCTTAATGAGACAATTTCCTGCTTTGCTACATGGCCAGAAAACTTTTTGGAAAGGTTTTAAATTCATCTGTGAAGTGTCCTCCATCTTTTGATGACTGAGGTACTTCAGGCAAGAATTTGAGAAAAATTCAGCCGGATTTCTTCAATGATCCGGCCGGAAGGATATCCGGTGCATCCCTAAAAAAATCATTTTTAAAGGGGAGGAGATTTATTACCTCCACTATGACACCACACACTTCCCTTACACGCAACTAAAAGAAGAACAATTCACAAAAGTCTGAGAACTTTCAAAATATGAATTGTTTGAAACTTTGCCAAATCTAGCACCATTTAGCATCTAAGCCACCTTACATAAACAAAAATTTCTCAAAGGAAGGAGTTTCATTCCCCCAGCTAGAGAACACTTCCTCCCCTTACACTCAACAAAAGTAAGAAACATTCACTAAAGTATGGGAATTTTTTTAACATAAGATTAGTTGGAACTTTGCCAATGATAGCACCATGTTGCATCTAGGCTACCTTTCACTAACAAAAAATTCCAGAAAAGACCTCCCCGTTAGACCGCTCTCCCGGGACAGCAACTCCTCACTAGGTGACAAGGTGACAAATGCGGGTCCTCCCTGGTGGCAAGTATCGTAAATAATGATATGTAGACTTACACTTTCTGGGTTTATATAGGGTGGGAATACGACATATCTTCTGTGGTGCCAACAATCATGCATCACATCCGGAAGGCGTTACTGAGACTATAATGTAAAAGCTACTGACTCGTTTTTGGATGGGACAAAATTACATTCATTTTAATGTCGGTGATTTAAGTTGTAATAGTGACCAAATTCCATAATTTCCGAAAGAATTTTCAAAAGGTCCCTATGCCGGGAGCGGGTGTCCCCCCCCCCATAGACGCTTCCTGGCTCTCTCGTGCCTTCGACACTTGGTGGACATATTTTTTTAAATTCTGCATCCGTCATTGAAACAGTTACACACTAATTATCTGTTACGAATAATATGAACCAATATTATAACTCAGTATTTTCATCATGCATGCCGACAGATAGCCATTCCTCTATATATAAATTGGTGTGTAGCTACGCCCTTTTCTAAGCCTTTGATCTCAGAAATAATTTAATGCTGCAATGGGTTGAGCGGAAGACCATGTGGGTTTTGCTTAAATATGCAGGTTCAAGTTTTAGAACCACAGGCTAATGTAAACGGTTTCGTTGGGACCATCTTTTGCGGTATCATTTCTCGCAGTCCCGAAATAATCACATACCCCAATCTTTTGTGGGATTTGTCCAATGCACTGTGTATGTTTGTTCCCGACTCACTCTGGACTCTTTCTTATTTCCTATATTCACATCAACATACTTTCCACCTGCATTATGTCTGTATAGTATGTAACCTAGTCCTGGTATTAAATACTGTTTGTGAGCTCTTACATGTAATGGGTTCTTTTTGAAATCCTCAATGTCTAAAAGAAAATAGTATTTTAGAACAAATTCTCTAAGATTACATCAGCACGAAAATGTATAATGATCATACTGAGGTCTTCAACAAGACTTCCTGAGCTATAAAATGTGTGCGCAGCATGTTCGTACAGTTATAGGTTATAACATTTCGCTACAATCTATATGGCTCATCTCAGAATTCACTATGAGAAACTATACGTATCTATTGAATCCAAACTATACCGCTTTAATATTGTTACGTCATTTTAATTTGCCCAATAGTTACTTCTTCATTTTTGTCTGATTGCCGAATGGTAATTGGAACCCCGATTAGTGTTAAAAGATTAAAAGAGTTTACTGTAAATGAGAGGATTTGTACTATTAATTGTAAGCTAAAAGTTGTTTTCAATTATTTAAAATGTAGGTTCACTATTCATTGTTAGTATGAATCAATAACCTTACATCTTACAGACTAGACGGGCAGGTATGTAATCACGCATTCCTTAAGAATAGGGGCGTCAATCCATAATGAAATGTGGGTGCATATACATGACTTAGAACAAACCACGCCTTTGGTTTTGAAGAGGGGATGTCTTCCTATAGGCCCCTCCCTGTTCCCCTCTTATGATGACTGACGTTGTCCTATTCTAATAAGAATTAGGATTCCAAAGTTACCCTGGCCATCATAGATCAGGGGCGGATCCATGAGCATGGTGGCCTAATGGTTAAGGTATTGGACTTGTGATCTAAGGATTGCCGGTTCAAATCCCGCCTGGGTCATTG
>WURT03075361.1:1357-13264 GCA_009936505.3 Holothuria glaberrima | reverse complement strand
GAAAGAAAGAAAGAAAGAAAGAAAGAAGAACAGCAACATCGCAGATTTTTTTACTGTTCATGCACTCACGGTGATGAATGCAGCAAAAATGTTATCAACAGTGAACATCTCACTGTCTGTTCATACCTCCATTAAGCATGTATATGTTGTACTAGCCTTATGAAATTGCTTTGGCACAAAAATAGAGAATTGACACAATACTAAGGTCATACAGTTAGCTATTACTTTTACGACGTCGTAAAGTAATGAAAGTTTTTTTGTGTAAACTTTCCCAAGAGGCTTGGAAGGTGGCGTATTTCTCAGGATCCGTCTGCCATTGCATCACCTTAAACCCGGATACCCGAATTGCAATTTTTTCACCTTCAACATTCTTACCAGCTACTATTGCGTAGACGTTGTGTATCCCGCAAATAGTTCTAAATAATATTTCACGCTAAATTTTCCTAATTCTGAAACGATCACTTATTCCCCGAACCAATTAATTTTGGTGTTTACTTCTGGCTCAAGAAGAGACACATTGCAACCATGGAGGTGCTCTTCCTTGGTTCGAACGAACGATCAAGTGAAAGATCCAAGCTAATCTTGTGTCTTGTGTGCGTAATAACAGCAAGGAACTTGGGCTCAGAGGTATCGTGGATACGGAGAGGAGGGAAGCCTTCTTGGTTTTATTAAGTGTTAAGCTTTCACAGAAAAGCATATGAAGTTTCGTCTAAGATATCACCCCTTGTTGTAATTAGTGACATAATTGGAAAACACATCATTTGATAGTATAACTCCAATCATAGAGTTGGTAACTGGTGAGTGGGGAAAAGGGTGGGGCTGTTCTTTGCAGAAATAGTGTTGTAACTAGTCAACAATTATGAAATACAAGTTACAGTGAGAAGTTAACCCATCCCAGACAATTCTAATTGAGTCCCAACTAGGTTAGTTCTAGCCACTCCCATAACTGTCTTTAGTTTCTCCTTTGTGCAGACACAAACATAGTTTATTGCTTAAGGCCATATCCTGGTGAGTATACAAGGCCCTAATGTGTAATCAACACACTGTGTTTGCTGTGTAGTATGAGCTGCTCTGCATCTTTTGAATTTTGTAACTCTGATGTCAATCAAAGAGTTATCACCAACTGAGACTTTTTGCTTGCCATCAAGTAAAAGTCAGACTTGGGGTGATGCAAATCCCTCTTTAAAGATAAACCAACTGAACATGTTAAAGCAATTAACTGAGCAAAATACCATACTCTTTGCGTAACGATCTTAGAGGTCTAAATACCAAGTACAAAGGCATTCTTGGAACAGAAATTGTATAAGTTACTAGTTTAAACAAATCCGATGTGTCTTTATAAAGTCTTCAACATTCACCTCGAACAGAAAATTGCAACAAATTTGGTAAGGGATCCATTAAAGTGTATCATTACATTCTTTCTTGGACTTTCACTCCCCGGGAGATATCCCGCCTTCACATGTAATTAATTAAATTTGTATGTACAAAAATTTCGTCATGCCCGAAGGAGATGGGGGGAGAAAGTTAAGTAACAAGAGAAGTGAAAACAGATTTTATCAGTTTACAAAAATTTCAAAAAACAAAGTGGTGTTTCCCAAAATATTATTCGTGTTGCTGTGGGTGTCGGGACGTGTATGGATTGTTGTCAGAAAGTTGTGAACATGTAAGGTCGTGAGCAGAGAGTTAAACAAATGAAACTCAGCTTAGTAAGTGGGACAAATATAGAAAAACAATATATAAGTTTGGACACTAAATATTAAGAGATCCTTTATGCAAATGTCAGAATCTAACCCTTCGAGGCCGAAGGAATATAAATTTCTTTAGTCTTTATTTTTATCTCTCATCAAAAAGTGTTGGATATAGAACAATAGAATGAATGGTTTCTCGGAAGTAGAGTCGGACACCTTTGTAGGGAAATCCCCCCTTTATACATGAATTATAATTAAATTTACTCCATGAGCACAGAAGACGAGTATTTACTAAGAGACTTTCAAGTGACATATATTTCCATGAGCTCATTTCGTGGACGATGACACCTTTTTGACTCCTTGCCGACAGCTTTAGGATTCTTTGCAATCACGCTGGCGAGTGTACCGTTGGATGTGTCAATGTTAGAGGGTGTATGTGCTCGTGACGCTTAGCTTGTAAACACGATATCTCAAAGTAGGAATGATAGATACTTTTCATATTAAGTACATACATAAATTTAGAGGAAGAACCCTATTGTTCGTGGTGAAGTCAAAGGTCACTTGAGATCAACTGGGGCTAAAAACGAAAACCTGTCGACACTATATGTTAAGATAGTCAGTAGATGAACCCTATTGTTCTAGTGGAGGTCAAAGGTTATCTGAGAGTCAACTGAGTAAAAATACGAAAAAAATCGTAAAATTAATTGTAAACACGATATCTCAAGATAAAGATCTTATATTTGGTGTATAGATTTATCACATCAGGAGGAAGAATTCTATAGTTTTTGGTGGAAATAAAATGTCGTATTAGGTCACCAGAGTTCAAAATCTAAGAGCCGTGTAAACACGAGATCTCAAGTTAGGAATCATGAATGCTTTGCACACTTAGAGGGCGTATGCGTTATACTTAATTAAAGGAGCCTCTTCTTTTTGGTAGAGTTCAAAGGTTATCTGAGGTCAACAACGGTGAAACTACAAAACCATGTTAACTGCTTGTAAACATGATATTTCAAGGAGGGTAACGTTGAGGCATCTCATACTTGGTATTGTTGCTCCACACTGATTACAAAAAGCCGATAAACTCTAATGCGACAAAACCCCCTGTCCGTTACCCTGCGGCGCGGACTGTGTTTGCTCAGCTCCTCAGCTTCCCAAACCACCAAGGAATATGCCGTACAACAACCTGTCCGTCGACATGGGATGACTTAGCCTTTGTGCTGTATGGTCTGAAATTTTAGTTGTTTGTCATTTTTACTCAAGATTTCATTTGAATCCAAGATGTTTGAAATCACTAACTTCGTATCGCTGGGAACGGTTTATTGCGATATATTTTGCAATGTTCGATATGGTATGTCACTAAAATGTTCAATATCACATCAAACTGCTATCTTTGATATTATATCTTTTTTCAATAATGGAAGTATTACTTCCATGTTTCAATGTTCGAATCAATATCATGCTGCAGTTTTCGATATTATATCATACCACAATCGATATCGCATCATGCTTCAGTATTCGATTCAACGTCAAAGTACTGAAATGTTATACTTCACATTCGATACTACAACATTTGGCAATGTTTGATATTATGAATACCACAATTTTCTGTATGATACTAAAATTACGATATGAGGCCTATATCAAACTGAATATCTGCATAAAATCATGTTCAAATTTTCCGTATAACTCCATCCTGCAAAGCTACATATCACATTAAAATGCAATGTTCGATATCATATCATACTGCAATGTTTAATACAGTGGCGTACCCAGGAATTATCTCACGGTGGGCCATGCAGTATGTTGAGTGATCGCCGACATGGAGGAGGGGTCTAATGGGAAATTTTTGAAAAATTAGGTTCCTTACATGCAGTCTGGTGCCTCATATGCTATCTTTTGAAGTAAAATTTGTGTTTAAAAATTAACGTATTTTTAGGAACTAAAAAAAAATAGGTATCAGTGTGCGAGGGGGGGGGGTGGCATGGCCCAATGGCCTCCTCCCTGTGTTCGCTAGTGGTTTAATGTCACATCATACAGCAATATTACATCTTACAACAATGGTTGAAACTACATTAGACCAAATTATCGATGTTGCGTCATACCGCATACCTCTTTATCAATACACATGCAATTTCCACGTCATACCATCCTGCAATTTTCGATAGCACAGTATAATAATTTTCGATATCTTAATACTGTTAGGACCATTTACTGGATTCAAAAGGTTCATAAATGGTCAAGTTAAATAAATGTAAGAGTAATGCGGTAATGCCATTATCCAAAAATTATACCCCATGATTACTTAACTATTACAAAGCTCCCTCTAATTAGCAGGGTTTTCAACAACTTCATATCTTGGGTTAAATTAAGGCTCTGTATGATGTTTTGCTCTCAACTTGTTATGAATGAATCTTCTAAACTCTTCTGGTTTAAATGTAATGCTATACCTAACCATGGTAACAACTGTTCCTACCATGTTGATAACCAATAAATAAAAATAGCAAAACGTACTTTTATTTTTGGAGTTATCAAACTTGTACCTCAGTAAGTAACAGATCTACACGTTGTTTTCATGTAAACATAATTTTTAGAATCAAAACCAGCAAAATAAAAGAAAATTCCAGCAAAAAGGGAACTTTACCATGTACAAAAGTAGGACAGAGATAACGCTGTAGGTGTCAATACTTGTTCCCGCTCTAATTAAGAGACAATTACACTCCCTTCAGCATTCGTTTTGCAGTCTTAATGCATTGTTGCGCCAACAGGCATGTCATTTATTTTAAAAGCCTCTTTAGATCATTATTCTTAACGCCATTATAGCAGGCTTATTAAGTAAATTGAACTTTTCAAGTTGATGATCTATCTCACAGTGTGGTATTTCTCTCATCTTGCCGTGTGTAAAAATGAGAAAACACTACACACAAAAACAGCGCTGCCTCGAAAATGTTAAGAATTCGTAGGTGTGATAATCACCACAAATGTGTTCTTGTGACAATATATGTAAAACAAAAAACTTTTGAGGTGTTTTCACATGGACGGACTCTAATCTAACCCTTTTTTACTGATTTTCGTAAAGCTTTTTTTTCTGAAGTCAGCCTGGGGTTTCATTCTTATTTAAGGAAATCGCTTGAATTGATTTACTTATCCACTTATTCGGCAAACGAGGTTTTCCAAAAGGAACGATGAAGTCACATGAGAAATTCGACGTACACTAGATGCTCAAAAAATACAAAATGTACTAAAATATGCTAAAGTTCAAAATGCCTTCAATTTCTGGAAAGATGAAGATGTCTCACAGCATCTTCTCAATTCATTTAGTTAGTTAATTTAGTTTTGCTGGGATTTGCAAAAAAGTATTTTGGAATAGGTCTACTTCAGTGGAAAATTACCAGCACGGAAAACAGAAAGGAACAGAAAGAGACAAAAGAGACATATCTTCACGATGCCAGGGTGATAAATCAAACAATCTAGGGTGAAAAAGTGTGAGTGAATAGTACTCTCTCTGCATTGTGTAGAATGTGGGCTACTCCACATCTTTTGAATTTTCAGACTTTGATGTCAATCAAAGAGCAGCCACCAACTGAGAATTTTGATACCTCACATTAAAATATACTTTGGGGTGATGAATGTATGTCTTTAAGAAAGTTCCTTGTTTAACAGAATTGGTATAAATTGGACGGAAATGTCACAATGCTGATGATGCTCTAAGCTGGACTGATCCCATGATCAAACTCTTTCGCGACTTCGCTACCATGCGAAGGTGATAAAATGAACCATTCAACCCGAAAGTATCGGGATTGGGTAAGGTGAACGGCCTGTCTTAAAAGTGGTCCCTGATAATATCAAACATAAGGTAATTAAGTAAGAAGTGATCAAAGATAAATGCCAACCCTTCGTCAAACCGTCGGCTGTTCGGTCTGGTTCCATAGTCATTCATATATGTAGCGTCGCCTTACTCTACACATTACCCGGATCACGACTGTTTGTCTGGCGTCCATGCGATCAGTGGCACTGATATCAGGTACAAAGCAAACATTTACCAAAATCTTATACAACGAAAACTGAAATGACGATCAAACTTTAGGTATTACTGTTTTGGAATAAATCACCTGCAATCAAATAGCTGCCGGTCTTTTGTAGTTGACACATCTCTCTGTTAATGCACTTTAATGGTGTCTTCTTAGTCGGTTCAATCGCCTCACCGCAGGCGTCAGATAATCGTTTACCATTTGATTGGTGTATTGAGCACTTGAACGAGGCGAAAAGTTGTAAAACATCAATAATGCTCATAACGAGACGAACCATGTACCAAAGAAGACTCAATATTTATTAAAGGATCGAAAGAATTGGTTACTCAAGCGATATATTTATTTACCATAAAAGCATACACGAGAACAATAGACAGTGCGACGCATTTCAGCACCAGTGAATGCAATACATTCTTTTCGAACTTGTTAACCAATTTTTATAATGTTGACAGACATTTTATTTACATTTGTTGTTTAAACATTTAGATGAAAAGTGTTACATATTACTCATACTTGGAACCTAGTTTTAAAGTGTCTGGGACCACACTCGACGACTCGATTAGCCATCGGGATTATCGATTCTTTTGTTTGCGATGGATCGTCTCCAAGAGTTCAGTCTGTTGTTTCTGGATTTTTGTTCTTAGTACCTTAATTATTTAAAGCCATCGTAAAAGATGAAAATATGAGTTGAAAACTTTTACGTTTTCTTTTTAAAATGACAAAAAGTTGTCTTGACGTTTAAAAAGTACCTGTAATTTCATGTATACAGTTGTCTCAGGCAAATCAAAGCCACTTTTAAGTGACTAGATCTGTTATCTATGTACTCATCTTTACACCACGTCGTAACAGCCTATCCTTCTTCTACCTCTTTTACCTCCAGATCAGATTCCCTTGCATGTGTTTCTGCCCCGGCTTGATTTTTCGTTACGGAATAAGGCAATAAAAGTTGTCCAAACGTTTCAAGTTCAAAATTAATTCGAATAAGTCAGCGTAGCTTTTGGAAGAGACTCATCTCCCACGCGTTTCCCGAAATAATAGAGTTAAGTGAAAAATGTCTGTAAAAAGAGTAATGCCACCGGATGGAGCTCACTTTAAAGTGATATGCACACATTACTTGAGATGCAGCATCAACAAGCACATGGAGAAACACTTATCATCAACCTTTTCAACTTGACAATAATTATTTCAACTCGGCAAGCTGGACAGATTCAAAATTTGTCCATTAAAAATGTTCCCTAAGTTAAATATGAGTCGCTTTATTCAATTTCTGTACAAGAAAAAGCACATCGAACTAGGATGGCGCATTCCTATCACTTTTAAGAAGAGTAAAGAGGCTCGAACACTAGTCGATGAGATATACGTCAATTTATCAACGAAAGCGACACAAAATAGACTTTATCTGGTTCGAAATGAACTCATGAGGGGATTTTCTCACGCAAGTTATTCACATTCAGTTAGTGAGACACACAGCTGATTGGACACTGCTGGTCTATCATCTCGACAAGACATTACCATAACCAATACGAAACAACATAGTGTACTCCTCTGCCTCTCCAACGGCCGAATTTGATCGTTAAAATTCGGTTTCTTGGTCAAGCTTGAGAACGTCACTTCTTAGACGAAATATCCTCATTCTTTTCATAACACATTATTAGCCAGTCTTGAAAGAATAGGTTCATTCAGGGGTCAATAAAGGTTCAAGATGGCTGCAATATTCCACATCATGCTGATGCGAATCAGCGGCTTCAAGGGAAGAAATTTACTTTTATCACTTTTCTCCTCGACAATTTCAAATCCAATTTAAATTTCAAAACAAACTCTAATCATGACAGAGAGATGAAATATCGTTTATCTTAAATCATGGATCCGTTGGTGGTTTACAAATGAATGGTCTGTATTATTGATTTGTGTTCTTCTTGGCTGTTTTCAAAAGATTTGATGAAGGAAGGGCTAGGGTTTCTATCTTTGGTAAGATATTTTCAACTCTTTAGGAGTGCCTCTAGGTGTGCTTAATATGTCACATCTATAGACGGTCAATTTAAGCAGTTAAGGTGCCTGCCAGTTGCTAAAACACTGGGTAACTCCCATGTTTCTTTGCTAAACCTCCTACGAAGTCAAACCTTTTGGAAAAATGGGTAAAACCAGTGCTGTATCTGCCTTGCACGCTGTTAGGTGTAATTTAGACGTTTGATTGTGAACAATTTATAGTAACATCCAGTTTCAGAGGGGCCCACACTTTCCCTCTCTCCTTGACGCAAATTTCTTCCTACTTTGCTTTTGCTCTTTACGATAAGGTCTTCCTTTCATTCAAATTGTATGTGAACCTTTAAAGCTGCCAGTCAACGCTAAGAAACTTATCTCGTTAAGTGGTTTAAGTTTTGTCAACATCCAGGTAGCAGAGCCAAGGCGAAAAATTGCATCCTACGGACGAGACGAAATAGAATTATACTTCTTCCTTAAATGGCTTGATCTCATACAGACGTACATGTCTGTTCTGCATGTCCTGTTTTTTTCTTTTAACTGCAGCTCATGAATAATGCATGAAGTGGACTTTATGAATTCAATTGCCGCGTTTATGCAAATGCCTTACAGTCACTTAGACCTAAGTGTACTAAAGTCTTTACAGCCACCACTCTCTCAATGGACACATTCTTAAACGTTTAAAATGAACCGAAAGGAGATCAAATGGGCACTGAACCGAAACCTGATGGAATATTTGACTAGCTTTGGCTCAAAACTAACTGTTTTTGGTTAAAATGAACCCAATCTAGTCAAAAAATTTGACGAGATTACGATTCAGTGCCCATTTGAACGGATTCGATTCATATTCGAACCGGACGTTTTAGAGAAGTTTAACTTACTTTAAGTAGGGAATGGAGTATGCTTACGGATCAGCAGCATGAATGTAGCGGATATGTATTCAACGCATGAACATGCATATGAAAACAGTCCAACAAAGTTCGGCCAAAAGGAGTTGTAATGACATTCTACAGAAAGTCGTATCACTTCTGGAGAGGGGTCTGCATGGTATACATTTTGTTCAGTAAGCTTATTTTGTCATTTGAACGCTGTAATTGGCAAAACTGTATCTGTTGCTTTAGCAGCGTTTGCCACCAATTTAACACTTTTAGAGTTAATGTGGATGTTTTTCCCACTGTTGGTTAAAAATACCTAAGTTGGTTATAAAAGGACCCATTGCTTAGTAATGTTTTTCCAGCGAGGGTAATTTTTGATCAGCTTTGGTACTTTTTACCCAACGGTTTAGCAGGAGGCATACGTAACCAACCTGGGTAAAAGTTTATCCAACAGTTTTTAGAGTACAGTATAATCTCAAAGACACAATTGATTGACACAAAACCTCTTTCACAGAAATGTATTTCAGAGCTCCTTGCATTTGAAACAGCCTTCGGCTATGGGGTTGACAACATGGTATACCCCAATTAGATATAGGAGTGGTGGGGTGTAAAACAGCTATTTATAGGGCAGTCAAAATAAAACGTATTATTAACGCAAGTAAGATAAGATAAGATCAACTTTATGAAACCCCACAAAGGGTAACTGAATAAAGTAGAACTCTCTCATACCGCACAATCTTATCAACACGTCTTGTCAAAAAGGTAATTAGACTAACGGATATTGCACTTAAACATCTTCTTCAAAACTGTAATATTTTAAAACTATGTAAACACTTTAAGTAGATTTTCTTCCTTATATTGATCTTCTTAAGTTATTAAAATAACTTTGCAGTATGTCGGAATACATTCTAACTGTATGCTGACCTTTTTAGATGCTACAATGATCGCCTTTAGGAAATAGTAATGATTTTCCTTGTGCGTTGGAAATTTTCTTCATTGTCATTTCTAAACACATGAGGTTAAGCCGTGGGTCATGTGGGTGATACGTGAAAGTTAGCACGAAGCCACGTTGAAGCACACAATCCGCAAAAAATAAAATAAAACTGACGACCTCATGTTGTACATGATGTATTGATAAACATGAAAAGTTCGTTGCACTCTATAAGCCTCTGTATCGTTCGCTATTTTTCTTCTACTTCGTAATAACATTTTCTCGGCCTAGAGCTTGTAACGACATATCCTTTGCAAATTGAAAGTCAGTCTTTTTTTGGTTGCGGGAGTTCAAATGAAAATAAATTCTATAAAGCGAAAGAATTCTTCAGAAAAAGAATATAAAATCATTATGGTGTCACAAATTTGGTATTTACACATAAATGACTCATAAAGCCAATGCCCGATAAGCTTCATGAAACAGTCTAAGGTTTAAGTTCAACCGTTATCATGTGTACATTATATAATGAAACGTATGCGTCTTGTAGAGTATGTATAATCGCTTGACATATGCGCTATAACGAAGAAATGTAAAATCAATGAACTGCAAACTGCAATTTTAGCCTAAAGTTGACAATTAAAGCTGATAAAAATCTCAAAGTACATCAACCATCGAGTGACTGCATTGATGCCCTATAACTTGGCGCTATTAAAATAGATTTGTTTTGGTTAAGGTTACGGGAGCTTACCAAAGTAATTGCAGTAAAATCGAAACATTCTGCATGATTAAAAATGTAAAATCCTCCAATCTAGCCTAACCTTTATTCATAAAATGAAATAAAACTAAGTGGTGTATTCAGTAGGATATATATATATATATATATTATGTTATTATATATTTTACATATTTTATTATATTATTTTATATATATATAGACTAAACAACTTAACATACCAACACCACTGTTTAAGTTTAGATTTTACCTTACAATATATGTAGCTAAACTTAGAGGCATTTTCTGTGATAACTTTTCTCAAAAGGATCCTGTGTGACAGTAAATTAATTACGTCAGTATCCGTTTTTCAAACCCTACAGAAATCAATATTCCATGAGTAACTCAAGATATTCCATTTTGAAGATTTGTTACTTTTCGAAGCAATTTCTTCCAGTTCTTCTCAAGGTCACCGGATGTAATGTCAAGTGGTCATAAGTATCAGAGGTCTGTCTTAAATTTTTTTTCCATGTAAATACCCTGTTTGTCCACTTTGGAGTCTGATAATCTCAGACTTTTGCAATGTTTAAATATATCTGTTCGTGTAGATCTAGAATAAAACTATGTACACTCTAAAAACAAAAGAGTGAAATTCACTCCAAAAAGAGTGAATTCAGGGACCACTTTTAAGGAAGAGTGAATTTCACCCGGAGTAGAGTGAAAATTCACTCCAAATAGAGCGACACTTTATACACACGGAATGAAATATCGCTCTATTTGGAGTGAATTCTCACTCCACTCCGGTTGAAATTCACTCTTCCTTGGGAGTAGTCCCTCAATTTACTCTTTTTGGAGTGACTTTAACTATTTTGTTTTTAGAGTGTAGGGTATGAAATTTATTAAAAATTCCTTAAAGCGGTGTCAAAATTATATAACGAAGTATAAAAGCTTTGTCTAGGAATCACACATCTCCCATCATGAGTTGCATACGCCTCCCATTATGAGTTGCATGTGGAATTTAAGTTGTATTGACAATAAGTATATCCCAGTTGATACTTGGCATTGAGTGCTGGATTACACCTCGTAAAACAGACATTTTTTATCATTTTCAAAACCACTACATTTAGTCACCTGAACTGTCAAATTATATAGTTGGATAGCTTGTTTGTATTGTAGGATCTTCTGCTTTTGATTTTAACGCACATACTTTACACAATAGTATCCCCTTACCACTGGAACGTTTAAAGTTTACACTCTTTTAGTTTCAAAGCAAAAGTTACTCAGCACGAAAATACAAATCTATGGAATCCTTCATGTTGATTATATAACAACCTTACAGTGCACCATAACCAAGAAGTAGTTGAACGAGTAAAACGTTGGAATTGCGTAGAACACATATCGAATAATTTACAAATTGTCAGGTTTTGGGAACCTTACAGTGACCGAAGACCTGCAGTGCTCCTTCGAGCCTCCACTTGCCCTTCCATAGAGAGTTTGTCTCGTCTTGCATGCCCTTGTGTAGTAATCACGATTGATTTGAATAAATTCAGCATGTGGCTCCTCAAAAGTTGTCACTCTATACATGACCGGAATATCCGGTATATCTTCATTCCA
This sequence comes from Holothuria glaberrima, assembly GCA_009936505.3. Lineage (NCBI taxonomy): Eukaryota > Metazoa > Echinodermata > Holothuroidea > Aspidochirotida > Holothuriidae > Holothuria > Holothuria glaberrima. The sequence continues at coordinate 1,436 of WURT03075361.1, read as the reverse complement.
AGTAGAAAGCAGTTAACCTAGTATTACACTTTTATACTACGACACTAGCTTTGCACTGTGCCCAGGTGCCCAGGTGCCC
>WURT03075339.1:0-13266 GCA_009936505.3 Holothuria glaberrima | reverse complement strand
ACTCCAAATTTGGCAAAATAACGGACTCGGCTTCGCCTCGTCCGTTATTTTGTCAAATTTGGAGTCTCGACGGTTTAGTCACCAATAATAGTTCGCCAAATGCGATTTATTCCTTAAATAAATTTAATCCGCTCTTCCTTTCAACATGACAAAACCACATCTTAAAAACACAAACGTTTCTGACGATTTGATGTTTGGCAAATACAGGTAATAGAGGCCGGTCGTGATGTCCGATTCTGAAGAAAAAGCTCAATCGAAACTTCTAAGAAATAAATGCCTTTCAAACAAGAGTAGGATATTTGACACAAAGGCTGTTTGTAAATTTGGTACAAAATTCCATCGCCGGTCGTATTGATGTCCATAGGCATAGGCAGAAGACCGAGTGTCAATATTTACAAAATACAATTTTTTATGTCAAGATGATTTATCACTTCACGAAAGATTATTCTATGACAGATGTCTCTAATATGCAACCTATGCTGTGATTATATTAAGAAAATAACTATCAAGACAATGTTTGTTCCCGTATCAGGAAATGAGTGGCACATATACATTAACAAAGTATATCTTAATCTACAGATGACAAAGCATGTGGTAAATGTAATTGTTTTGCATATAACCACGGTTATTCCGTTAACTGTTTCAACCGCTTGTTACACTCAGTGCCAGATGGAATTCCTCAAAACGTAACAAAACTGTACGTATATCTATCTATCTATATATATATATATATATATATATATATATCAGCATAAGTAGTTTCATTAGTACGTTGTGACAGTATTTCTATCATATTGCATGTTTGTTTTTAAGTTGAAGGGAAATGCTTAAGGTAAAAGGCATTGTCCCTCTTAACTGTGGTGATCGCTTGTTGCATTTGCATTGATAACAACATCACCACGTCGCATATTTCTGTAAGTCAAGTAAAATATGGTAAGCGAAAGAACAAAAAAAAATCATTCAGATAATTTTAACCAACACTTTGTATTGAGAATAAGAACCTTGCTTTCATTAGTCTAGGGGACTTTGGAATTTTAAATTTGAAAAGAGCAGTTGTTCGACCTCTGTACTGGATGTTTCTGTCACGTAGTTCATATTGAAGGTTTACAGATTACGTACCTATCTTTTGTTTAATTGAAGAACTTATTCTTCTTTGATTACCAGCAATTTATCTAGGAATTACTTATCAGCATTGTCGGATGACGTTTTCATGCGGTTACACACCCTGGCAGTTCTGTAAGTTACATCCACATCTACGTTATAGCTAACGAAGTTGTATTATATACCAACTGCTATCTACTTCTGAAATGAATAAAAGTAAAACTAAAAGTCATTGAAATTTTTTTCTTGCAAAAAGTTTAAAAGAATAAATTATCTTCGTTTGATAAATTTAACTTGATTATCACAGTACTTAAACCTTAACAAAGAACTGGAACTACACCTGTTTTCGTCTTTACACCGTATGCGTTGACGTCACGTGGCGTTATTTTGGATTGTAAACAATGACGCACACCGCACGCAAGACTTAGACTTTGTACGCAATGTAGTATAGACCAGTGTGCGAATCCGACCGGTTCACAAATCACCTTTCTGCATTTGTTGGTGTCAGTTGCAATGATACGGGCTTATCTCCGTAAATGGACTACTTCCTGTACTGATACGCCATATGCATAGATTCCATAATAAATACTGCCATGATAGGTAATTTTTTGACTAAAGTAACATATTTAATCTTACAGAGACCTCAGTGCTAATGGCATTACGATAATTTCAAAGGGACGTTTTGCGTTTAATGTAATGTTGAAATCACTGTGAATACTGATGAGATTATTTGAATACTAAACAATAAAAGCAGCCCTTTAAAAGACTATTTGAAAGTGATAAATTTTCACTCAGTTAACAATGTACTGTTTTGAACTTTTGCTTTTGAATTTTACTCCACAAAAATTTTCATTGAAATATCGGCGCGGCATTTCACTTTCAATCTGATAGCAGTCTGTCCCCAAAACGGCTTGTGAATGCCAACAAAAGTCGTGAACATGTGTTCAATTATATCACCGCTTTCAAAGTTTATTAGAACTGAGCCCTAGTAACAAACTAAAATTCTACTGGTTTCAGGAACTCATTTTCGAAACATGAAAGTAAAATTACTTTGAAATGTGGCTATTTTTGTTTAGTAACAGTCCCATATCGTTTCACCAGATTACTTAATTAGAACTCACTGAACAATACTGTTTCTTAAGGTAGCTTTTGATAGTGATATTTTGTACTCTATTACGCCCTTCATGGGTAAGGTGGAATGTAAACTTTACTTCTACAACTCCACACATAACAAAAATAAACAGCCAATGTGTAAATAGAGATTCTGACGTATTGTATACTTTAAGCAGCTAACTTCATTTAAGTACATACGTTGCATCATATTTCTGCCCGTGTGGCTAAGACCAAAACACAAAAAGAAGAAAAACTGGGTATTCGATATCACCATTTTCTCAAAAATTGTCTCGTTTATGTTTGAACTATTGTGGACTTACATAAAACTACAATCGTAACAGTTATTTCAAAAACAATATCACTGTTTTTTTTTTTTGTTTTTTTTTTTCATCCAGAGACATTTCGGAAAACCAATTGAAGGAGCTTCCTCCGGGTCTACTATTAAATAACTATTGTTTAAAGAAATTGTGAGTAACACTTAAAACAGGAATTAGGACACTGGTTAATCTGGGAAAAACGAAGCATTGTTTGACCCCTTTCCCAAGACGGTGGTTCACACCTAAAGGATCCCCCTTCCAAGAACAGCTTTCTTTGCCTATGCCCAATGATATCAATGTCTGCTATCGCTACTAGCACTGGCCCTTATTGCAACAAAGTGAGGTCCTGCTGGCCCAAAACCTTGTGAATATGAAAGTAATAATAACATAGAAGTTGGCTGTTTGTTGTATCTATCTGTTTTTTCAGAGTACTTAAGAGAAATTCATTGGGGAATATTCCGGAGAAGATATTTGCGAACAACTCAAATTTAGCACATGTGTAAGTACAATACTCCTTCAAAGCTGTATGGCTGATTCTATTAAGCCATCCAATAAAAGATGGAGAGTAAATTTCACTACAATATCTCTACACAGCACAAAATCAACAGAAAATATTTTGAAAGAGATTCTGAGATGGTTGCGTCTTTTAACCGTTTATTACATATTTTGAGTGATGTGCATGCTTACGAGGCAGAGGTCATCTATACTGTTATACGATGTTTTAATTTTCGCAACGATTATCTCCTCCACTTTACTGTCAATATCCAAAGACGTATTTCAGCATATTATCAACTCTTTGGTCTCATTTAGGGACATTTCACATAACCGTTTGCAGGAGCTGCCTCCCGGTCTACTTTATAAAAACCACTATTTAAGCACGATGTGAGTAATACTTAGAACGAGAATTTCGACACTCTTATATTTCGGAAAAGTAAAACATTTTTGAGATTTCAGTAAACGTTTTACTCCTTTTCAATTTTGTGTTTTCGTATAAAGAAATTTTGTTTGCGTGTCGCTGCTTCTTCGGAATGTGACCAGTTGGATGTAACGGTTTATTTAAAAAACATCAGACAACAACTCTTGTAATTAATACGTCACAAACATTCTACAATTCAGTATTCTACCTCGCAATGCATTTTGTGTTGTATATCCAACTAAAATTCGCAATTGAACTAGAGAAATGCTCTTCCATTTCAGCAAGTTATCTTCCAATGAATTGCAAGAATTACCGGAGATGTTTTTTAAGTCATCTATAAATCTACAAAATATGTAAGTACCTATTGTTTGTATCTTTTCACACGTTCTGAATAAACACTGTGTTTCTTGAGAGGTGAACCATATATTATCTGTTGTAGTGAAAATAGAATACGGCACAATTAATTGGCCCATATTATAGGCAAGGCAGACTATTCTATTTTACATTTTGCAAGTATCATTTGCATTCCATTCTTTATGTTACTCTTACGTTTTGTTCAATGATTTGCATTAACTCTCCTCCCTTAAATGCAATAAGTTTTATTGATGATCAGTGTACAAAACTATTTCAGTTTCCACATTGGTCAGCACTTACCAGATTTCCGACCAGATAAACAGCTATAGAGTTCTTTCCACATAATTATCCGATCCAAGATCGCACTTATCGAAACGAGTGGATCTTGGTTTTGCAAGAAATCATAGAACGGACGTTCCGGTGTCTTATATCTCATGGCTCCGTAAGTAGGATGACAGATCGTAGTTAGCTTGCCAGCTAAGCTGTATGTCACAATGTCAGTTTCTCAGCAACAGTGCCATGGTAAAAGCTAATTTTCCCCAGCTACAGGGCTCCGGGGTTCCCCTCGATTGAATCTCCTATTTGAGTGCCCATCCTTGACCAACAAAGAGGTGAAAACGTATACACGTGGGTGTTATGTCTGTGTTTCCAACTTTGTGCCACAAGTATCTTCCTAAACTGCCATTTCAGCCTTGGCAGAAAGGTAGCCCAGGATTTATCTTCGTGTTTCGCATAATTCCGGGCGTAAAGGTCAGAGGTTTTTGGGGCTTCGCCAAGGGGAAACATTGTACTCCGATAAAAATTTACCCATATAATGGCAAATAACTTGAGCTTCCAACATAAGCCCTTAAAATGAAAGCTGGGGTCAAAGGGTCACATGGAAGAAAGCCAAAGATACACTTTCAAATGAAATTTTGTGCCAAGAATTCCTTCCAGTTGGGTGGACTAATTCCCTATAAACTTGGAAGGGAAGTTGCCAGTGGAAAGAAATTGTCTTCAGAATTCCAGAAGAAAAGGTCAAAGGTCAGACGTTAAAGCCCAAAGTGTGTAAAAAATCAATTGCTTGCTGTTTTTTCAATGAGAAACATTGAATCGACCTGACAAATATACTTGCGTAATGGAAATGTCGTATTTTACCGAAACACGCTCGCGGCAAGTTTTAATCATGATTTGTATTTTGCAGAGTCAGATAAAACTGTAGCTAAAACAGAGTCACGGAACATTTTCATATTGGTTCAACGCATGCAAAAAATTCCATGTAATATTATCATTGAAGAAGCTTTGAAAAACTTTGTGCCTGAGCACTTCTGCAGCTCAATGTCACACGGCATCGATGCAATCTGGAAGGTTAAGATACGTCTCGGTATACGCCTTGGATGCAAGGTTTATTGCAGACAGTGGCCAAGTGTTAGTCATGAAATTCTATCAAATAAGTCAATAAATGTTTTCATAATTTTGTACTTTTTTATATCCGTAAAATTTTGGTGTGTCGATTGTTCGAAACATAGTTCAAGCGTTAGAATTTCTGTCAGGTTCGTTATTATTCGGCATACCAAAAGAAGAGACTTACAGGGAAATCAACCCAGACAGTACACTGTAAAAATTTCTGTAGATTTACAGAACAAAAAAATAAAGAAAACGGAAAAGGTGCTGTCAATTTGTTTTTTTTCTGTTTTTTCTTTGTATTTCTTTATTTTATTCTTTTGTAATTCTACAGCAGTCCGTGGACATTCTTCACAATTTAAAAATTCTCCATATTAAGTTTACTTCTAGCCTCTCCTCCAAATTAAACCAAAGACCACCTGTCTAGTAGGACAACCTTCAAGACAGAGCCTCGGTTGCCTGCACTGATTTTAAACTGCTCGAGCCAATGCTATCACAGAAGTGGGTATATGTGAGCTTAATTGGGAACACAACTGACTGTACTGTTCTTATTGGCCAATTGGAGTGGAGCTGTATTGTTTGAATGAATGTCAGTCAAAGTGCAGCCTTCTGCTGTATTTAGAACTCTGGGTCTATTCCTTAATGCGTTTGGGCAGAGAGTCGGTAGCAGCTCTCTAATTTTGGGGATGCAATATCACCTTTAAAATGAAAGATTTTAGGGATTATTTCAATGATGTGTCTAAAAATGAGATATATCGTGATGAAAACGACGACATTGTCAAAGTTCAAATTTCCACATCACTACTGACAATAATGAATTAATGAGTTCCAGGCAAGAAGTGGTTGTCTCCACTGTCATTGTGAAAATAAATCACTGATCCTAGTTGGTCTTGTTACAGTGAAGGAGAAATGTATGATTACTAATAAAAACGAAAATTGCTCCATCGAGCCTATGTATTGTTGGTTCTCCTTCCTTACACCTCCCTTGTATTACTGACTAGGTACTTTTATTTCAAGCAGCAATTTCGGCAGTGAAAATGCGCTAAAAATACATCTCCTCCAAATAATATGCAAAATTCGAAATTCAGTAGCTATGGTCGAAAAAGTAGACGTATGTTTAAATTACTCCTTGTTGCCTTTGTTTCTTTATGATGAATGAAAGAGTGGTGTTACAACCTGCCTTGTTACTGTACTATCCACCTGACTTGCCCTACAAAAGAACAAAATTGTTAGTTGCTGAAAACAATAAGTCTAAAACAGTGTTCAGTGAAAAATTCCATCCAGTGAAGAACCCCGATTCCATTCCTTGGCAAATTTGCCGATACCCTCGCTGGATATCCAGCTGGATTATGCAGAGCACTGATCGCTCTGCATAATAAAAACATGTAATCCATACAACAGTCTTTATATATTTGTTACTTCCTACCGTTTCTCAGTTGGCAGGAAATCGCATCTAAAAGCTTTCGAGTTATTAGTTATTAGCTCCCCGGTGGGTTACTCCGAAATCACAGTGGTCACTCTGCAGATCACAAGTGATGCACAGAATCAACGCTTGGTTATTTAATATTTATTTTTGTGTCGACTACCAAATGCTAGGAAGTCGAATCTAAAAGTTTGATTTCAAAAAGTTTCCTAAGCCCTTGTTTTGACTACGTTACCACAGGCCTACATAATCCTAATCCCATTGAAACCCATTCCGGAATTGCAGTGGTTCCACTGCATAGCGCCGGTGTTGTACAAACATGTTTGCTCACGTACTAATCTTGATTGCCAGATTCCAGGAAACGCCATCTTACGATGCCTAAGTTCAAATTTATCACTAGACCCTACTCCATCCACTATCGAGGCTTCGTACATTTTTCACCTGTTAGTTCGAATTTTACCCTCACGGGGTTACCCCCCCCCCAACATCTCTTCTTCTCTTTCTCTTACATACTGGATCTGCAACAAGTTAGCAATACTCTTTTCCAAATAACAATAACAAATGCTAGTAGGAGAGAGTTTTGGTGTGCTTCGTTGTTTGTCAATGGCATTTTAATAAGGCTTTGATAGATGAAATTATGCTAACAATACAGTTACACTTATGATTCCAACTTCCGAGGGGGCAAGGGGAGCATTTTCTTGGACGGGTGGGCGCAAATCCACCCCCGAAATCGTGAAGGGGCAACTGCCCCAGATAAATAAATGTCTTTGTCGCAGATCAACAAAATTTGTTAACGTATAACATTTAAAATACTCATCACCATTATCATAAGCTGTTTAAACTGTATAAACAGTAATATAATATGTTTGGATATGTTGAATTTTACAGAAACTTTTGCAGGAATAATTTGAGCACCATAAGCAAATCAAACTTTCTTGGCCTGAGCTCGGTGCGAATATTGTAAGTGGACACTTGAAAGATACAGGTGTAATGTATAATGTATCGGTAAAATTCATGTTGTAAACAGTTACGTATTTCACCACTTTATGCTTAAGATCATGAGTTTAGATCTACAACATTAAGTCACTGAATAACTTTTAGTCAGTTAAGAAGCATACTTGCGTACAGGCATAATGCTTTCGAAACAAGGTAGAAGTTCGTACAGGATCCCCAAACGAGAACCAAATAAAAATAAATTGCATCAGTTTGTCTTTATCACTTTTTTATATTTAAATTTAACCGCTGTGCGAACATAACATACTATGGGCTATTTATCTTGGCTAAAAACCAATTTTGACTTCGAAGTAGACATTCACATTTTTATTAATTTTTTGTGGTCTTACAGCTTGACGAGTATTGCGTTTGATACATGTATTGGACAGGAAATGATTGTTTGTTTATGCAAGTCTTCTCTGTGACGCTTTTGTCAAAGTCATATATCATGAGCCATTGTCAAGAATGCTAACCAGAGAAATAACTGATCGTTGTGTTCGAATGTACGTATTATAAAGCAACAGTTTCTTTTGAGTTTTATCAACAAAATCTATGCCTCTACATTTTTACTAGTCTAACGACCATTTAATGATCTTCATCTAAATCAGAATCTTATATCAAAACAACTTATCCTCCCTGCCTGCCGATCTGTTCAGCAATGTGAGTCTTGATGGAATCGTGTAAGTATAAAAGGGTTTCTACTGTAATTTCTTCACGTCTAGGTCATCTGATTTATGTTTGATCTTACTAGAGCATAATCATAGTTTGATATTCGAAATTGGGACGGCACTGAAAAACTGTAGCCAAGGAGGTGTCGCTTTGCAATGAGATAAAACGGAAGGAATAATATATGCACATACTTTAAGAGCTAAGAGACGTTCGTAATTTGCAATCCAAAATTCAGCTCACTTGGGCTTCTCTCCTTTATACGGTGGCTTCAACTTAATAGAAATCATCTTGCAACATCATCCATGTCTTCTATGCTTTCACACCCCAGACAACACTTTACACTAGACACAACTTTAATTTTTTTTTAAAAAGAAAGGGGGATAGACTTTTCTCCTTTCTAAAGTTCGGACGGCATGCAAACGAGATGAAGAACCAACTATCTAATGTTTGCTAACTTAATGTGAAAATTTCTGGGAATTTGCTGCAAAAACAAAATATAATTCATGTCTTTACACTAGCTTTAAAATCAAATTTATATGCTCCTTTTTGAGTCAACTGGCATCCATAAATGGCACAAAGAAAGGCGTACCGCCCTTTTATTTAACACATGAAATAAAATTTTACAGCTCAAATGTTATTGAGCAGAAACGGGATGGACGTAATTGTCGTGGATCTCTACCGATGTCACGAGTTAAATCAGCTTTTAAAGCCTAGTTATCTTTAAGCCCTTTTCAAAATTATAATTATGAATAGAACAGACCTTTGTACGTCATAACCTGGCTTTACCGATCTAATTGTACCATACTTTCTGGGAGTAGAAATTTTTAAAGTACAACTAACAAGGCATGAGAAAATCTATTTCCGCGATCTGTAAGGCATTTTGGCAAGAACTACATATGTGCCAACCGATGGTGGCAATGCGCTTAAATAGTGTAATTTATGTTTCTTCGACGGCGCCAGGACTCATTGCATTTCATTTTTCCAGAATGAAACCAAATCTGGAAAATTTTATTTGTAGGCAAAACCTCACATATTTGTGCAGCCGAAAGCTAAAAATATTTACATTTTCGTGAAACGTATTTCAAAAATGTAACAACGAAAATTATATCAATGGTTCTGCGGAAAGTTATCACATGATTATCACAATCAATAAAAAAGAGTAAAATAGATGCTTAAACACTGATTGAAATACAATCCGATGAAACAAATCAGAAAACAATAAAATAGTTTCACATGTTCCTTATTAACCTTTGAGTATGAATTTGGTGGATAATCTATTTTGATGGTGTTTCTTCCTAACAGCTTTCTTTCTCACAACAGGATAAGAGAAATACCGATGAACCTTTTCTGCTCAACTAACTGCTCTCACAATCTTGGGTGGTTATTTCTCGATAAAAACAATTTAACCTACCTACAAGATAACACCTTCAGAGGCTTGCCAAAAATGACACATTTGTAAGAGTTGATTTGCTTTCGTTCTTTTATAAAAATGTGGAATAAAAGATGAAAAAAACACTTTAACTCTTGATTCCTTGAGGAAAGCAAAATGGATCAATGGAATCAAGATATAGAGTGTGTATGTGCCTGTATATTTTGTACGTATGAATGTATGTGTTTGTAACGCTATTAGTATGAATGATGGATTCTTTTTACACTAGGACACAGATTCATGTCTTCCAGCTCCCTGATTATACTAAGAGAAAGACCTCTATGATTTTGGTTGGAGGTCAGAGGTCTAATGAGGTCACTACAGGTTAAACGTAGGGGATAGATACGTTATAGTCATAAGTTTTGGGCAAAGGCATTGCCTGTGGACAGGTCTTTTGAAGAAAAGAACAACGAATTCTTTTTACACTTGAAGTTAAAATGTTTCATACAGACCTTATGCATATGCAGCCACACAACAGAAAGTGCTCCCCAGATTGAGGCAAGCGTGTTTCATTGCAAATTACAGCAGCAAATGCAGACAGCTGACTTATGTACCGGTCGAGATAGGCGCCGTCTACTACGCACTCTTTTGAAGTCTACGCTGGGCAATTTAATGATAGATACGACGCTGTTTCTTATCAGCATCTTCAAGGTTTCCCAGTTCCGTTTGGCTCTTGCCCATATGTTGAATCTGATTTATTCTTACAAAGCTAGCCCCGTTTTTTCCTACTTTAACTACATCGGCAACTGGCAAACACTGTGAATATCCCTAAATATTGCATGTGATTGAAAAAATAAATTATATCATTTTTGTGCACTTTGAGAGGGAGAAAATAACCACCCACATAGAGAACTACATCTGGAAGGATTGAGAAACAATTTCATGAATATTAGTATTTGAGGCATTGGAAAGCGCCAAAACACCCCCCCCCCCCAACCTGAAGATATACAGTGGAAATCTGTCGCTTTGTTACCGCAACTTGTTCATGGCAGCTTGAACTTCTGCCATCGGTCCTTGATCCTGTTGCTTTAACGTAGTGTCATGAATGCAACATAGACTAGTTACTCTTTTCACTATAGAAGTTTATTTGACCAGAAACTCGTCTAACTTGATCTTCTCCTGCTGTCAAACCATACATGTATGGCCCATCATCTGTATGACAAATATTCTTGTCATCGATTTGCTAGAGCTAACTGTTTAATATTAGCTAATTTTCTGCCCAAATATCCCAGTGGCTTGAATAGTCTTCATATAACTTCTTAAAACAAGTTTCATTTTAACCATGTAGACTATTAGCTAAACTAACAAGCACGTCGGGGAAGAGGAACTTCTGAACAAAGAGTGATATAATATCCAGGACAAAGACAGAAAAGTACAGCACAAAATCGTGGCAATACATAAAACTATGACTCAGTGATATGCTTACTACTGACAAAATTGTAAATTCATCATGCAAATGAGGGGTGTGCATATTTCTATCTAATACCTTCTCAACACTGCAAGACTGACTTGTAAAACGAATACAACACATCAACAATAAGTGTTCGTGTGCGAAATGCGTTCCATCATTTTTGCTATGATTGCTTATTACTGTCATGCTGTGTGCAGTCAGCTTGTAAACATTTTTATACAGCTTACCCTTTACCTCTCCCCCCCCCCTACGGAATTAAATGTATGTAGCACATTTCAGTTTACTAATGTACTCTTGGTCTATTGTTTTCCAATCAAACAATAACTTTAATGGCCTTAAAAACCCATTGTAATATATGCCTTGAACTTTTGTGTGTTACTTCAACAGTAGCACACGCCTAATACACTGCCTATGTCACACAGGCATTCAAAAAAAAAAACAAAAATAGTGTAAGTCACGGATTGACTTGGTATGTCACGTATTTGAGTCAATTAATTCTTTTATGGCCCGATTAATCAGACAACTGTGGGAGTTAGACAAGGATTAGAACATTCCAACTGGAGAAGGTTCAGAAAAAATAAAAGCACCTAGTCAAAAACCCGAAATTGGAAAAATTTTCACTACAATTATTTATGAGAGTGAAAATATGTCACGTTAGGAACCATGAACGCTTTTCATAACTGGAATGAAAATGCGCCATACTAAAAAGACCTTTCGTTTAAAGGGTTAAAAGGTAATCTTAGGTTACCGCCGTTGCGACTACGAAAAGCTGGTGGTAAACTGCTTGTAATATTAATAACTCCATGCGCATCTATGTGCGTGTGGGTGGGTACTCCTATGCGTGAGTGCGTATATGTGTGTTTGTGACGCTTAGTTTGTAAATAAGATAGCTCAAGATGTGTTTTATCAAAATAAGAGGAAGGTTTCTTTTTTTTCAGTAGAGGTCAAAGGTCTTTTGAGATCACGTGAGATCAAAATGTAACGTAATACGTCGAGAGAGTAATAATTGCTACTTCAATACTAAGTGTATTTTTTTATATTTAGGTGAAGACCTTAGTGTCTGTGGTGGAGGTTAAAGTTCATCTGAGGTCACCAATGGCAAAACTACGGAAACCTTTAAAACTGCTTGTAAACACGATATCTCAAGATAGAACTGATGGTTATTAAGGGAAGTACTCCTATTATTCAAAGTTTATTTTGTATCACAAGAGGTCAAAACTTGAAAAACTTGTAAACACCGTTATTTTATGAGGGAAGTAAGCGTTAATTTACTACGTTGTATATTAATTTGTTATGATGTTGTTTTTGGTGAAGGTCAAAGTTCATCTTTGATCAACAGTAATGACCCTGCGAGAACTCCGTTAGCACAATATCTTATAGAAGCTTAAAGTAAGACATCCCATACTAGCCATGTATATGCCACATATTGAAAACAAGTGGTACATTACTTTCGATGACGGTTAAACGTTCATATAAGATCACAAAGGGTTAAATAGTGAAAAGTTGTAAACAAGTTATCTGTTGAACTTAATGGATCTCACAGATGGCATTCAGATCCTTCACATTTAGTTCCAGAATCCTCTTTTTTTCTCTTACTAAAAACAAGTTCATTTGGCGTCACAGAAATAAAGTATAGAAAACTAGTAAACACGATTTGTCAAAAAGGATTCCATAGAGGGCTCTCATACTTAGTATGCAAGAGGGGAGTAAGCCATTTGAGGTCATCAGATGTCAAGTTGTGAAAAACTAGTCAACATGATATTTCGAGAAATGAGAATGTAGGGTATCTTTTATTGAGCATGTACGTGTTACACATAACATTCAAGACGAACAGTAAATCTGGTGGTTGCCAAAACTCATATGAGGAAAAAGTCTCGTGAACCTAATTACTCAAGATAGACAACTTTGAATAACTAATCAATGGTCCACATTAAGTTTAAGAATCCTACAGTATTTGGTGAAGGTTCATTGACCTTTGAGGATACGATAGGTGAAACTTTGATCCTATCATTAAAGTACATCACATGAGCTATTTATAGAGCATATTAAAGATGATATGTCGTCTCGTAAAAACGCAATTAAAACGTATGCCGGATTCTGGATGACGTCACAGCATACCCTTGTCTTGACTTCGATTGCAAACCGATTCGATGCCCT
>WURT03075328.1:0-13266 GCA_009936505.3 Holothuria glaberrima | reverse complement strand
CTTAAATTTTGTTATATCACAGCACCATTGCTTTGCAAAGAAATATTTTAAAGTGTGACTGTCTATAAACTATGTCCATCTAACATTGCTACCCCACATATTCATTTAGAGAATTCAAATTCAAAACGAAACAGAAGAAAAATGTAAAAATAAAAGATATCTCATTCCCACTTAACCCTTAAATACCCTTTCCCTTATCAAATTTATAACTGTAATTTATTCAAGTTTTACCGAAAAATAGAAAATGTGACAAGATAAAAAACAACAGAAGAAAAAAATCAAAATATTAAGTGTTGTGGAAAGGCCATGCATTTTTTCCCTCGTAGATGACAATTTAATGGTAGGCTTCAATAGCAGCTGGGGTGATTCACTTTATTTATGTTCAATTAGTCACCAAAACTGTTATGTCCTTGGTTGTTTATTCATCCTGTTAATTGCTAAGTACCTCGCCTAAGTGCCGAAATACTTAGAAAATTGTCCTAATTATGGTCAAGATAGATCTTGCGGTTCAGTGCTAGAGTAATTCCTTTTAGCTGGAACAAATTTGATATATGGTACACTAGCTTATGGTAAAGATTCTTAATGGTATTAAAACTGCATACTCTCATTTGGTGGGTGTAGTGTTAACTTGAAAAGTGGTTATTTCACACACCCTTCAGCTTGTAGTATATTTTCTTCTCTCATTTGGTACGTTGATTGATTATTCAGTCCAGAGGTTTTTATTTACTGACAGTAAATATTTTTCAAAGGGCTTCATTTAATGTTTGAATGAAAGGAATGAAAGCAAAGTATATTTTTAACTGGGATAACAATTTGAATTATATATTTGCTGTCTAGTGATATGTACGTAGCTACTAGGTGATACATGTTGTCAGTGACATAACCAGACTTTTTCGTTTGGAGGCCTAGGGGGGCAAAGGTTGAAGTGGGGGGTAAGCAGTAATGACACTAAGCGGAGCACCACCATTGGTCGGCACAGTGTACAGAGAAAAGTTTTTGATAAAAATGCCTTTCAGATTGTAGGAAATGGCACTTCCCAGTCTCTCTGGCCTTGTGAGTTTCAGCTAAGTATTCTTTATTTTTGTCTTATACAAATTTTGCCAGAAAATTTTTTGATGAAAATGCCTTGCAAATTACAGGAAATGGCACTTCCTAGTCTCTCTGGCCTTGTGAGTTTCAGCTAAGTATTCTTAATTTTTGTCTTATACAAATTTTGCCCAATGTCTTTTACCTTTGAATTTCATTTTGGGGAGGCAACCAGGGAGCAAGACATTTGACTTGGGGCTTCAGCCCCCCCTCCTCTGGTTACGCCACTGCATGACTTGATGTAGATTGGGTTTGTACTGGAATACAGGCAAATTTCTTTTTCCCAAGTTTCAAATTTGAATTATGTAATTGTTGCCACATGTAGACTAGCTATAACTTAGAAAAGTACTGTAAAAAAGTAAAAAAGTACTGTTGGAAATAATTGCAGCATGACATACTGTATTGCATGCATTTCAAGGATTTGTGGAATTTGAGTAATAACTTGGAGTATGCAGGCAAATTTGGCTTTGAACTGGCAGTATTTAAGTGAAAAGACCTAAAGTAGTTGGTACAAGAGGAGTGGAAGCCAAGTAGATCATTTCCAGTATGTATGTAAAGAGCCTTCCATTTTGAATGTTTGTACAAGCGAGTGTTTCTGTCTGACTTAGGTCTTTTCAAAATGAAATGTAAATATCGTATGATTTTTTTTCCCAAAAATTGTAGATATAGAAATAAAAATTTTGAAGAAAGAATTTTATATTTATAGTTTGGAAATAGAAGATACCTACCTAAACCTTATGTTATAGTTCAGGGATTCATAAAGTTTCTCCAAAGTATACTCTAAAATGAAATTTTGACTATAAAAAATGGTCCTAAATTTATGTGTACAAAAACAGTACATCCTCTTTTTTCTTGAATATTAAAAGTCTGTGCACTGAAATAAATATTTCTAGGGAAGTGTTAAATTTTTTGACAAGCACTAGCTAGTTTTATGCACAAATTGTTTAATTTTTTTACAGTTCTGCAACATCAATGCCATCAATCTCACCAAGATCCATAAAAACTTCACCATTTTAAAGATTTTACATTTTACACACTTTTCTGTCTCAGCAGGAGTAAACATTACTCGAAATAAGCAAATCTGTGACTTACGAGGAACTAAAAAGATATTTACCATGTATCTGGGATGTTCTTTTTAACCAAATGCAAACAGACCTTTTATGAATTTATGAAGGGGTTTAGAAAAAGGTAAATTGTCATTGGGCACTGGATGGCTGTATCTTGAAAGATTTACAGTTGAGCAAGGACTTAATTTTGTTGCACCTTTGATTGGGATTGCCTCCGTATTGCCTGCCCCCCCTTCCCACAAATGCAAACTTTTGTAATAGTCATGGAATAAAAACACTTGAGTTTACCTGTGTTGCCTGGTATCTGCACGGGCTGTCGTAGGATTTGGCAGCACTTATACCATGTGCAGACAAAGCTTCATAAAAGTTTTGACTTACAAGAGCACCTTGCATCCAAATCTCTGCCAATACCCATCCCATCTCTTCTTCCTCTTGCCCATTCTTTCTCTCCCAACCTACATTTCACAATTGTAGTAATAATACGGTAATTAAAATGAATCAGATTTTGTTGTACATTTTATACAGTACAGTAGTCAAAGAGTGGCTCGTTGAGGTGGCAATCATTGCCATCATATGTCAAGTGACACATCTGTTAGTTTTAACTATGTGATATTGATATTAACTAAATTTGTTTGACAATGTCAAAACGGTCTTGTAAAGTCTTCAACAATTGATAATTGATAGTACTTCTTTCTATCGCCATGCAGATATGTAGGCTAGCAGCCCCAGCAGTCAGTCATCTTCATTCCATCCTTGATCTACCCCATGATATTTTCTTTGTTTGGCTACTATGACATTGGAAACAATATTAAAATCCCTGCAAATAGACCTCTTTCTTTGATTTAGAGCCTTCCATGTGTTTTTTTTTTCCCTTGTTTTATTTTAAGAGCCATCTGCTTAAGATGTCTTCTATTGTGACATAAAAAAGGAAAAGAGAGAGAGAGAAAAAGAGAGAATTCAAATTGTAAAGCAATTCTTGTTGTCATAACGGTCAGCTGACCTGTGCTAATAACAACGAAGAACTGGAGCAGGTGGCGTTGCCGTCCTATTACACACATGAACGGCGTTCCCCAGTTTCAACGAGCCAACATTTTCACTGGCAAGTTGCTCTTCGAGTACAAACAGCTACAAAGTGCTATGTGTGTTAAGGGCCTAATTTTTGTAGGTTAATGGAATTCTGTTTTGGGAGACAGAGCTAGAGTTCTTAATGTGTAACCAAGGCCATTTATTGCACTAATGGCTACATCAAGGTCAGCCGGTGTGGAGCCTCAGCTCACTCGAAAGAAATTTAAAGTAAAGTGATATTGTAGAGGAAACAAACAGAAATATTCTTCATCATAAACTTTTCTATTGTCAGCTTGAATTTTCAATCAGGTTTTTTTAGCTACCACTGTTTCTTCCCAGTTAATGCATCAAAAAGAAAACTAGAGTGAGTCTCTCTCTCTATCACCAGCAAGATTCTATTGACGGTGATATTATCTTTCCTTTCTTCATTTTAATTCTATTTCTCTTTTTTTTCTTTTCTTTTTTTCTTTTTCCTTTTTTTTTTTGTGAATATTTGTTAAGAATTTGTAAAATGATGGAAATGCTTTTGAAATTTGTCAGTTTCCCTTTTGCAAGCATGAATCTCCAAAATCTTCTACAGTTGTCAAGATGTTTTTCAAGTTTTTCACTAAAAGCTAACTGTAAAATAAATGTGTGATTTGGATAAGATCATTGAGTATGATTCAGGGGAAGGATGCAAAGTGGCTGAAAGCGTTAATCGTGGGCTTGCAAGTACTCCAAAACTGAAAATAATTCTCTGTCGTGTGCAATTAACCCATCATTTGTTCACTGCCTTCATCGCTGTAATACATACTTTTAGTGCCAAGAATTTTGAGTGAGGAACACTTGTTCAATTTTTCACTGTATCAGGTGTCTTTTCGAGTGTGTTAGCCGGTAAACATACTGTTAGACAACGGGAGGTGAGGGGGTAGGGTAGTTAGGGAAAGGGGGTGTAAGGATTTCTTTATGGATGAAAACTGCAGTCATATATTGATAGTCACAATATAAATTGAGTTTTAATCTGGGTGGGCGGGGGTGGGAAAGGGATCATTAGTGCTTCTTGCTAGAATAAAATGTTTCTAAGGGGCAAGTCTTTCCAAGTTCTCCCTAACCTAACTTAATATGGATTGGGTGCATTAACTTTGCCTTTGGCTGCAATTTTTTTTTTTTTTTTTTCACTTGTTCTTCTGCATACTCTTTAGTCAATAAGTTAGTGATGTAAAAAAAATCCCCTCTCTGTAACATGTTCTTGCTTTTCCCTTTGTTCTAGGATTTTTTTATTCTTCAATGGAAAGTTTTACACCAGCCCTGATTTAAGAGCATGAGGGGTAAGAATGAGTGGGGGACCACTTTCTCTCAAACTCTCCCCACAGGAATCACACAGCACAATAAGTTGAAACACCCTCCCCTTCACGCTCCTGCAAACTTCATTTTGTTTCCACATGCACCTCTAGCTTAAATCCTTGCCCTTATGTACCTGCTTATGAGCTTCACTACCTGTCCTTATGTTTTCACCACTATACATATTCCGGTACTGTTGAGACAGGGGTACAGGGGATGTATACCCCACACTTTTTCTGCCGTGGTAATTTGGGCCTGCTTTAAACTGGTATGATAGATTTTTATTTTCTTGAATATATTGGACCACTTCGATGATTAGCCCCCTCCCCCACTTTGGAACTGGCTCTGCAGTCCCTGCTATTAAATTATGAACAAAACATGTACATATGCATGTCACTGCAGGTGACACCATCACATTAGGGACACTACTATCACATTCTTCTCTTTTTCTGTTGATTTTCAAGATGAGAAATGCAAAACAGATAGTTACTGTAGGTACTGTGCTATGAGTCTAAGTTTGTGGAAGTTGATCATGAAAGGTTTTTTACAGTTGATTTTTATACACAGATCTTGTAAAACAGTATGTTGTCATGAGTATTCACTTCTCATCTTTCCGCCATATCCTACCATTATTTCAGTACCTTCATACTTAAGGCCTATACCTTTGTGATGTGTTTGTCCTGCAGAATGTTTTACATATTGAAAATTCACTCTTCTTTTATTTTGCGAGTTTTGTCTTTTATGATGATGTTCAGCATCAGCTGTGGTATATTTACTTTCAACAGCACAGTAAGACTGCCATGCTCAGTTTCTGTCAAAAATAGAAGTAAAAGAGATCCATTTTTCCAACTTTTATTATGGCTGAAGTTTGCTCTAAAAGTCAGTGCTGGTGCATTTCTGGAAATTGAATGCAAACAAGACAAAGAGGCTTGTTTTTATCATAAACATTTCTGAGATACATAGCTTGAGAGTAACCTATATGTCAAATATCGTTTTATCAAAGTTAGACAACCTTGAAAAACAAGCCTACATTATGATACTGTTTATTTTTTAAGACTATACTCACCATGTTTTCTCTCTTCCTGTGGAAGCAAAAAAGAGTCACATTTATGTGATGATAATGCTTATAGTACTTGCCGATAAAAGGCACACCTTCCCTTTAAAGTTGGTGGGTTTCTTGTTCACCCTTGTCTTGGAGAGTGCATGGTTTTATTATTTGAACAGTAGCTTATAAAACCTCTCACCACAACTAGTGGCTGCAAACAGCTGCTGGTGGGCCTATGGCTGGACATGAGAAATGGAACAGTAATATTTTATTGTTTGGTTCATGTGGAACACATAAGGACATTCAGTTTAGGTAGCAGCTTTCATTGCCACACAAAAGAAGATCTTTGGATCATGCTGTGTTTGTTGCAGGTGAGATCAATTTTGTGGAAATTGGAGTGGTTAATAACAGTAGGAAAAATTTAAAGGCCCCAATGAAATATGAAAAAAAAAATGATGGTTTTCATTTGAGAGCAAGTGTGTAAGAGAGAGAGCATACATGTATGCATATGGTGTTTATGTGTAGTGTGGTTACTTTTTATTTTTTGATTTTATGGATTTTATCAGAATTTCTGGAACAGACAATTGTACAGCTTATAATTATAATGAAACAGCAAAAATAATCCCACTTTTAATATGTATTTGTATTGTACCCATCAGTAAACATGAATTTCTTGACAATTTTGAATGTAAAGAAAGTACTTTTAAAATCCTAAACATAATGTCAAAATACCAGTGTAAGTTGTGGAAATGCTTGGGCCATCAAAAGAGTCACTTTAATTTTAATAAGCAGTTTGATACTAGCCTACAAAAATATTCATAAGCTGTGTAAACTTGTAGTTTCAATGCTTTGACTGTGTTAACAGTTTGGGGTCATGATACTGTCATCCATCAATCATAATTACATTTAGCATGCTATTTGTAGACATCTTATGTTTTAGTCATGTTGTCTAACAATTGACTTTTATTTAAGGGTCCAGTTTGTTATCACAGTCCTGAAGAGACCGTAAAAATGCTGTCAGGAAGGATATTTCAGCATTCATAGCAGTTTCTTGCAGCATTTTGACTTAAATTATTCCCGTGATTTTTTATCGGTGTGGATAATTTCATGCTCTTAATGTGATGATGGTATTATGAGATCTTATTCCACCTTGAATGGATCATGCATACATATTTCTCAGAACTTGATAAAACCAGCAGTGTTATATCACAGCTAAGAACAGACATTTACATTTAAACATGTAAATATGCCATTGATTAAAATAATGGAACAGTCATGATAATTTTTAGAGACATCATAGTACAGAAATAAAATTTTGTACCATAATGGATTTTAATGCAAGTTTTCAATCTTTTGTATCAATCATCATTACAAGCTTAACAAAAGAATCTAGAAATAGTTTGTGCAGTACCAAATCAAAGCCTACAGGTAAAACTTGTTATCATCTCAATTCATCGTCACCGTTTTGACTACATTTAGTTACGCAGGATAGGCTAGCCAGTATAGGTTGGTCATGGTGAGACAAAATGAATCTGAAGGTTTCAGATTTATTTTGTAAAGAAAAGTATAATCCATTAATCCCTAGTGCCTCATGTATGGAACCATTACTCAGATTCTAAACTGTAATTATAACAACTAGTAGATGACGATTCATCAGTTACAACACGACGTTTGCCTCCCTTTTTCATACCGCAGCTATAGTCCTCAAGTTTCAAATAAATCAAATTTGGTTGTTCTTGGACGAATTCGCGGAAAATCTTAACTTCTTATATATCAGAAGTACTTTCGTTGGAAAGATCAGGAGCTCCTTTGGGATAATTCATTTAATTAAAAGATAGGTTCGTGCACAGTAATGACCTAAAATTAGGTCTAAAGGTCCCTATTCTTCGTCTTCCTACAAAACAGAGAGATGGCTTCTGGGTGGAGATTTCTGGTGCTATAAAAATGGTTCACTGAGGTGACTTTCAGAATTTTTGAAGAACACTCCATAGATATCTCCTGAGTAATTATCAAATTGAGAATATTTACACATATCATTATAAAATATGGAAGTAACAATACAGATCCAAATGGCAGAGTGAATTTTCATTTAATCATACAAAATTACATTTTTTTTGGCAATATGTCATCATTGGCATTTGTAAGAGAAATTGAAAGATTTCCATTTCTAAAAGTAGAGAAGAGCACCAACCCTAACTTAAATTCTTTCCCCTGACCTCGTTCTTCGGCATCAAGAAATGAGAAGAAAAAAAGATTTATTTGTTTTGACTGTTTCCCCCACCCTGTGGTATTTCAATCTCATTCTCATAATTACAGAGGTGACTCCAGTAGTTGATGTAGATTGCACTGAAGGGAAACAGAGGGTGGGAAAACAGACAGCACAGAAAAGGTGATCGAAGTCACTGGAGATGCATGTGTTACATCATTACATTTCAAGCAGTGTATTTCATTCTCCTCAGTTTACTTGCTCAGAAGAAGTACGTGTTTAATCTTATGTCCTCATGTAATTTGTCACACTTTGATTGGACAGTTTAATTTGTAAACAATAGGTCCATAAAATGCTTCCCTGGAAGGCTTCCTTTGTCCAGTCTCTCTTTGTGTCAGAAGGGAACGAAGTGCAAAGCAAGCTTGTAATTTAAGCCTGAAATTTCAATTAAACTTGGTTAAACAACTTTATGTTTTGATGTCCAAGAGAGTTATAGACAATTTGAGTTAAATCTTTATGGTATTTTGTGTAGGTTGTCATTGCTGGAGCAACAAACACATTTCATGAAACTGTTACCAGTCGTGATCCCCCATTTTGATGATCAATAATGCCAGGCCACATTAACATCGTAAATATGTCAATTGCTCACATCTTGTGACACAGAAAAAAAACTATATTTATTCAACTCAGGATATAGGGCAAACTGCATACTGTGAGGAACTTTGTAGACAAGGACTACTTACTGTTTGCAGGATAAATAAAAAAAAATTAAAATAAAAATACTTCTTAAAGTTGGCTTTTCATGTTTTTCATCTTCTTTGGGAAATTGCGACAGTTTTTCGTCAACCACTAAGGTGTAAATAGATAGAACTTTGGCAAAAAATAACAGTTTGACAGTGAAAACACCTGTATAAACTTATCCAAACAGGCAAACTCTCCGGGGTCCTGTCATAACAGGGTGGCTACTAAAACTTTATGAGTATTTTCCTTTTTTATATCCAGAGAATGCTCCCTATCTGCAGCCTGTGTGTCAATCAGTAGAAAGTTGGCAGTGAATTAGGGGAGAAAGATTTAAGAGGCCTCCCTGAATACAAGTTAAGTGACATGACAGGGGTGGGTTAGATTAGGACAAGGACACAGAAACAAAGACTTAAAGGGATAGAAGGGAGAGGAGTGAAGGAGGTCTTCCAGAATTTGCAGGACCCTGTGAAGGAGGGACTGACTTGGGGGGGGGGGGGATCACCGATTTAAGTGTTTGTGCAGTGTTTGGAGGTGAGAAGGATTACTTCCATGTTCAGTGAGAGCTTTGGTTAGGGCTTGAACTTGACCCTGTTTTATATGATGAATGTGATCTTCATGATTATGGAAAAAATAGATGATCACACCCACAATTCTCTGTGATGCAAAGAATAGAAACTGTTTTGTTGATCCAGGAAGCTGCTCATGGGAGATTGATATAACAGGTAGATTTTTGTAGTTCTATGTTTTAGCCTGTGGCAGAAATTGCTAAAAGTTACCACATCTTATTGAATGTAGAGCAGTTAGAATGTTAGAAATGTCACTTATTGTAGGGTTTATGCAGTTTCATGTGCATCCAGTTGAATGCAAATAAGCAAACATAATTAAAATCCTCTATCTTAAGCCAAGTTCTTCACAGCCATTTTTTTGTCTGGTCTGCCTCAGTGGTAATTTTAGATTATTTTGTTGCTAATGAGCACTTACAACTTCGTATTTTTGTGACAAATTTTTTTCAGGGAGTACAGTAGGTGTGCATTGGCAGGTACTCAGTGTTCTGGTTTTTTATCAATACCCTGCTAAAACTATATTTGGCTGAAGATGTTAATCTTAACAGTTCTATCTCATTGTGATGATTTGTGTTTGGTGCAACTTAATGTTAGTCATCCCAGAAACAATTGACTTCTGGTAAAGATGTGGGCCATACCTACATTTGTTTTGGTTTTCAAACTGGCAAACCAGTGTTTTTAGGACATGGTGTAGATTAAGGGGGGGGGGCCTTGAGTACCCTCGTCCCCTCTCGCCTGACACAATGAAAGTGAAGGGGAAATAAAAAAAGAAAAAGGGAAGAGAAAATAGTAGGAAAAAGCAAAATTCTTAAAGCTTGCCCATGATGTATAATTTTTGGTTGGTTAAGGGTGGAGTTTTTTCTTCTTTGTGATCAGAAAAGCATTCTTGTTACATGGTGCAAAGAGCAGCTGAGTTGCTAGGTACTGACACTTATTTAAAAATTGATTGCTGGATGCCACCTTTAAAAATTAGTGGCTCAGTTATGGGGGAAAGGGGGATGGGTGCAGCACACATAGTAAAATTTAAACTGCAGTGACTAATTTGTTTTGAAGAGTGCTATTTCATGCAGACTAAAGGGTTCAGGGTGCTTCACACTCATGGTCTCTCTTCAGTGAAACTGAGGTTGGCCATCATGGGCTCCTCACTTGAAAATACCAGGATCCATGCCTGGTTGGGACAGGCTCAAAGGTTAGACATTTTGTGGAGACCTTTATTTGGTTGAAATTGAAAATTAGGATGATAATCTTTGCAAAATATGAAAATCAAATGGTGCACTGACCAAATCTGAACATGTTACTTGTCTATGGACCATTTTTAGTTCTAAAAAATATGGACGATGAGGTACGTGGTTCATGTGGTGGTATTAAGGTAGCCCCTACCTTTGTTTAAGAGTCAGTGGCATAGCTAAGGGAACCCCTCTACTAGAAGGTCCAATACTGAAAACATGTAAAGTATATGGTTATCCTCCATTTGAAGTTCCTTGAAATGGTGGAGCCCCCAAGAAGTGTCCCCACTCAAACTTTACTGGCTATGCTTATTAAAAATAGATAAAAAATTTAAAGAAAGGGACATGAATATTTTCAAAACCTGTTTTATTAGAAGTATCAATCCCAGTAGAAAAGTAAAAAGTGTTTGTGTGTTTGGGGGAACACCCTCAGACCAAACATTTACCAAACAGAGTATCACCTGGTCTGAAAATCTACTAGGGTTACAACTTGGGTTAGGATTAGGGTTACATGAAAGAAAAGGGACTAGCTTAGGGTAGGGGGCTAGGGTTAGGATTAACGCCAGAGTTAATACATTTGGTCTAGTGAACCTTCAAACTAGTGAGCCCCTTGCATGTGTGTATGTGAGTGTGCAGGGCATGAAACCTGTAATAGGGTGTTAGTGGATTTTGCTGAAAGAGGAACGTGTCCCACAGCCATGATTTTTCAGTGAGGGGGGGATAGAGGGTAGGAAGTGACCATGGTGCCATTCCCTCTTCCCCCCCCCTCCTCCTCCTCATATGCCGATGCTAGATTCTTCCGATATACTACTTTGTTCTGAAAAGGCAAAATATTCGGCTGTATTAGAGTTGTGATGGGAAGGCCTATTAAGCCCAGAAGTTAGCCGCAACCCAGTGAGATTATTGGTTACAGTTGCTGACCCCTAGCCCTGTCACACAAAGGGCTTGGCACACAGGTAAGCCTCAAGAAGGGCACAGCAGAAGGGGATGCAAGTGAAGGGGACTGACAGAAGCTTTTTCTATTGCCTTGATGCCCCTTGAAGGTATGGCAGCCAACATCAGGGGGTACAATAGCTTTAGCTCTGAGACTTCGACCTTTTTTTAGGGTAATTTTGGCTGTCCTTAGGTCACAAATGAAAAGTTTTGAAGAATAAAAGTTAAGTCCTTTTTGCTCCTCCTTACCTCCTATTTACATATGTATACCATTATTGCATGCAATAACCATCTGGCAAACCAATAGCACTGTGGGATTCCCTAAGACCTATGACCTAAGACCTAACTCTTCCTTCTCCATTTTGCCTTTTCCGTGTAACACGTTTGTTAATATCGTGTGGTAAAACCATCGTGAAATTTTCTTCATCTGATCCTGTTGCTGCTAGTTTTGCAGTTTCCTACTGTGGGATACTCCTTTCATCATCTCTACTCAACGAAATCATATGTCACAGATGAAAAGTTTTGAAGAATAAAAGTTAATTATTGGGGAAGCTATAGGCCCCTCCCTATTCTCCTCCTCCGCCTGCATGGTTGCAGATTCAAGTGTTCTAAGTGAAGCACAGGAATAATATCATGTTCCAAATAGCTGTCGGTAATTAAATTATATTTAATTAATAATTGGTGTAACCATTGACATACTTCTCCATAAAATCCATCTTCTTGTTTCAGGAGAAAAACGTCTAGTTACACATCAGCCTGTCGATGAATGAATGTTTGGTATTAATAGAACTATGGACAAGCGTGTGCCAAAAAGTTCATTAAACAATGTGCCTCGTGACTAAAAGGATGTTTACACAGTTGTAAACATTATTGAATTGGATTTATTTGAAATTCACCTTTAATGTGATATGTGTGTCCTTGTAACTGTGGTTAAATGGGAATAAATCCTTATTGCTTTCTTTCCTAGGACTACATGCTTATCGCCATTTTATACTCTATTTTAAAAGGACAGAAGTTCTAAATAAGACCCTGAAAAAGCAACTTTAGGTTATTTATAGGTTGGGGAAAAAATTATAACCTTTATAGAACTTGCAATTGCTTTGATAACCTTTGTACACAATTCTGTTGTCAAATGAGCTCTATTAGTTTCTGGCCTGTGGCTTCTATTGCTTTAAACGTTGTTGGAAGTCTCGAGTACTCTAGGGGCCATGAACTCTGCCAAGGGATAGTAAATCAAATCTTGAAAGGCAGAGCCTAACAAAAGACATAAATTTTGTTTTAGCTGTCTACCACATTCCAAGTCAATCAGAAGCCCAACTTACATATGACACTGTTGGTATTATACAGGGTAGGTGGGACTCATCCCTGCACATTACATTATAGCTTCTGTTTACAATTCGAATGCCAGGTTTGCAATCAGAGATTGTGAGCTTTTATTTTCTCCTTGAATATGCAAGTGGACATTTTTTGATGCACTACTGAGTACTGTGTATATTAAATACAAGTGATATGGAATTGTACACCTGTAGTGCTGTGTGACTGTGAGTAAATTTAATAAATTTTTATTTTTCTTGTTTGATTTGTTGATTTAAAGTGAAAGCTTGCATGTTTTTTCATTCAATTTTTTTTTTTCTCTTTGGTTGACAATATTACATTATGTTAAGTTGTACCTTTTGAGGCATCTTTACTCTGTACTTCAAGTTGAGAAAATTTAACTCAAGGTGTAAATATTTTAATGATAATACTGCATCTAACTCTTGCTACTTCTAGTACAGTAGCAGTAATTTGAATGAAATTTTCTTTGTATGCATGAAATCAAGAGCAAGAAATATATGGATGAAAGGGCGAATTTTTTTTAATCCACTATCATATACATCTACTTTTCTCCTTGCTTTAGCTCCCTGCTCATACTAAAGGGAAGCATGGCCCCACCCCCTTTATTAGCTCAACCCGCAAAGTGTGGGTCGAGCTTATGTTATACTGTAGAGGGCAAATGTCTGTCTCACTTTTCAAA